>JAAAKL020018817.1:0-10080 GCA_010016065.2 Carybdea cf. marsupialis auct. non (Linnaeus, 1758)
TTTCGTTTTTCTTAGTATGTTGACTATGTTTGTACTGTTGTTGTACCAGTTCCACTCCTATAAAATCTTGCTGTCCCAGTCGTAATGGGTGAAAACAGTGAGAATGGTATGTACAATGTCGAAGCTGATTTTTCTGTAAAGTTACAGAATAAATATATGGCACCGAAGTTTAAACAAAGTTGTTATTTTTGTTATTGTAATTAATAAAAAGATAATAATAAATAAATGACAAATGAATAATAATAAATAAACTGAAAAAAATTAAAATTTAAAAAAATTGTGACCAGGCAATGTCGCAAGATGTACGCATCAACTATGGGTATAATTAACATTGTAAGATAATAAGGTCAGGTTACCTTCATTGTATGTCGTGTTTAGCATGTCATGTTCATCAAGTCTCGTATTCTAGTTCCTATCACATGTCTGGCATTGAGGCCATTATTCTTTGTGTCTGCGGTATACGGTAACCTTAATGAGAACTTGAGCTTATCTCATGACTTCTAGGATGTGATATTGAAAATACCAGTTGGCAATTTCAGTTGCAAATATTCTCGAGTGAACGCCAGATCGAACTCTTCGCTACTTGTCGCTTTTATTTTAATTAAGAAATAACGCAAGACCAAAACAGCCTCATGTAGTCTTGGAGGATACTTCTTATTGAACCTTAAGCCTGGTGATACAATCATTATCATTATTATTGATATGATGATGGTCATGATGATAATGGTGATAAGTATTTGAATGAGAATGTTAAGAATGATTATTGTTATGATGATGATGTGATGATGATAATTGTGATGTTAAAAATAATGATGATGATGATGATTATGATGATAGTGATGTAGGTTGTCATCCTGATTATTTACATATTAACAATTATGTCCATAAAGATGGCAGTGGCAACGACATCGACGCTTATGTGGTATTTGCTGTAATGATTGCTACCGTGGTAATGGCAATGCCAATGCCAAATATGATTATTTCCTTCCATTATTTTACGCTGTCAAGTGCGGAAGCGTCAACTAATGGGCTAACGTTCTGCAGAAACGGCACCCCCAGTATCCATGCCATTACTGCTCATTGTTTGAGTGTATTTCGTAAGCACAAATCCGAACTGGCCGCCTAATATTCCCCCCTTTCCTAGAAATTTAATTGTTGCAGGAGTGGTTGTTGTTGTTAAGATAATGGTGGTAATGGTGAGGTGATTATGATGATACAACACAACTTTACTGCTTTAGTAATACATTTATAAAACAGACCGAAAATATTCACAAATATGAGGCATATTCGACTATAAAGAATGCACCTTTTCTGGTTTAGAAAATTAGCAGAAAGTAAAGAGACAAACAAGCATCCCCTCCTCCGAAAATGCCCTCTTAGAATCCACACATACAAATACAATACAAGCAACTCTGGTTCTCAACAATGCTAATAATAAAAATCTTGATAATGACACGGATGATGATGATGATGATGATGATGATAATAATAATACTGAGACCTATTGTTTCAATGATAATGATGATTGAGATGACTTGCGTGTCCTTTCCCTTGATCACCATGATGATTATTCACATTAAACCTACAGTTTCATAAATAATTTTCTTACCACTCTGCAAGATCGAGACTGGAAAATCTGGAGATGGGTAACTAGTTAGCCACAGCCTGAAATTCTCATTGACATTCTCGGGATTGATCACTTCCTCGCAGATCTTTTCAAGGGTAGGCATCCAGCTGGTAGCAAGATGACAGTTCTGCAGCACCACCCACGTTCCTGCCTTGATAGCATCATCAATCATTTTGGCTGCGATAGGTCCCTACAAATCAATAGATAGCAGGAAACGTTATATGCGTCACAAGCCAGCATACAGCGTATCCAATTTTTTATCCAATGTATTATTTTTTTGCAAACTATACGCACAAACACCGATCCCGCAATAGCAGTCTCTTAAAGAAATTAAGGATCAATTTTGCAGTCCGTAAGATGCCATTCTCGACACGTGTCTACAGGCCCCCAAGGTGGCTTAGCTATTTCATTGAAGGTAGCGGTTGGTAAAGCACTCAAGCATCTTAAGTTCTCTGAAGAGAAACTCAGGTGTTATTATCATGTGTACAGTAGCATCAGATATGAAAAAAATTCCACGTTTAGAAACATCGAAGACAAAGAAAACTCATAACAAATATGCTTCTGGTGCCTTACGTCCTTCATATCTTAAATGAAAAATGGTAAAAGCAATTGGCACAACGTTACAAGGCGATTATAGAAAATTGTGTTGAAAAAATATATATAAAAATAAATTTTCTACTATTTCATAAAGCATAATGATCAGTGAGAGACCTGACAATTAAAAATGAACACAAACCAATGAAGATCAAATATTTAACCAATGCCAAAAAATACCTGTCCTTGGCCAAGTGAGATACTTTGGACTTGATTTCCTGTTAATCCCTTGTCTTCGGCAAATTTTAATAATGCCGCCATCGGGTCAGCACCGGGGGACAAGACGAAAATGAGAGGCGTGATGCAACTGGCATCATGGAAACTGAGAGGCAAATTGAATGTGGGTGGTTCGATGTAAGATCTTCCCATACGGTCTACAATGAAGTCCTGACAAGAAAAAAGGAATAGAGATTTTGATGCTTTAAAAGTATTAATGGTAGATTTTTTTGGCGAGATGCACAACATTTTAACAAATTGGATCTTAGTTGATGTACTATATACGCTGTAGATAGATGTCTCCCTATAAAAAACTGCTAAAGTAACATTTCAATCTCTGTGGTGTAAAACATGTCAAAGCTAAGCTAAGCGTGGCAGAGGAAGAGGCTGTTCTATACTTTCAACATCCAAAATGTGTAAATTCTAAGTTCTCAGAGATGAGTAACCACTGTGTACAGAATGAAAGTAAAGAAAATAAGGTAGTAATGATGATAACCGCTACTAGAAGAAAGTACAGTCAAACATTTATCTCTAGCAGACAAAGTACAAGGAAAGAGAGCCCTTTATAAAAAATATATCACAATTTGTTTCAGCAACCGAAGAAAATCTGTATTGTATCTTTAGGAGTATAACCAGATTTGCAAAAGCTCTGCATTACTGTCTACCCATCAATTAGTAGAAAATATTACGGTTTAAAAGAAGGTAGCATACCTGCACAGCTGGAACTATTTTATCTGGTCGCAAACACCGCAGGACTACCATCCTAAAGAGTACAATAAAATGGCATTGGTCATCATTCTTAACGTCATCACTATCTACTGTATTGTGATTGAAGTAGATATGTCAAGAAATTTCACAAGCTGTCTTTTGTCAAATATACAATTCATAAAGCAATGAAGTTACGTTAGCAAAAGTAGTGGGTATATCTCGTATCAAAAAGCCAGTGATATCTCAACTGACGATATTTGATTATTTAAGTGCAGTAAGAAGCTACCTTTTGTATCAACTCAAGTAAAAGGAATCAACGTGATGAGATCAGCTAACTATTTAGAAGCTACTTAGGAGAGTTAGCCAGCTGAAAAAACGAGTAAGGCTGCTTCCATATTCAGATTTTGTTACTTCTCTATCATGTTTTCAAGAAACCGATTTAAAGTGGAAGGAAATTCTTGAGACACCAGTCCAGGCACCTTAAACGTTAATTTTCAAAATCGTAATTTTCATGACTCAGTCCTTTTCTCAAGTGCTGTCTGTTGACTTGTTATGGAGAGAAGCTTCGATATGATTAAACGTACAATCTGCTAATGTTCAAGGTAGCACAGTAGCACTAACTACACATGGATAGAAAGATCTGTAAGAATTCTCAGTACTTTATATGAAGAGTTTTGGGATGTCCCTGAAATTCTCAGTCAAAGTTGTGTACTAGCTTGGCTGCTACATACGATCTGTCGTTGAATTTAAATCTGGAGTCGGAATCGTTGTAATAAGAGTACCATTTGATAACCAAATTATTTTATGGAAAAGATGACCAGCAATCTACTTCGCTAGATAACAAAGAAGTTGATGACGGCTTTAGAATTCAAATGAAATTTCCTCCATTTTGAAAAGAATGATAACAATAAAGAGCACTCACTTCTCAAAAAACCTCATAAAAATTACAATAGTTGCATCAAAGGTTTACTGATGGAATAATCATGGTCTACTTTTACTATTAGGGCTGTATTTAAAAAAATGTTTCTCTTCGTATCAAATTCTATTTTAAATATTTATTTATTTATTTACATTTGTCTTTCTTTGTTTTGTTTTTTATTGTTTTGCTGAAAGAGGAACTTACCGGTCAAGTCCGTCTAACTTTAAATTCCATGGTTCGGGGAACTTCTCGAGGTGAGGTGTTGCAGAGTCGTAGAACGTCTTCCACCCTGGGTTTGTGATTTCTGAAATAGCAAGAATGATGTAAGATAACATTAATTGAACATACTTCAGGCCAGCCTTGTTCTTTTAGAATTCTCTTACGGCAACAGTAACAAGCTAGGGTGCTGATGAGGGCTGCAAGCCCAACAACTTTTTCGGACAGTAAAAGATATTCCCTGCAGCGGGCGAATAAAGAAACGATAGAAATAAAACTTCTCTGGTTACAAATATACAATATCAAAACATAAGTATAATTTTTATGATGCATCTTATGATGTTCTCTGATCATAAGTCCTCTGGTTAAAGTTCCGTTCCCTAGTTTTCGAGCATCTCGACATTTTTAAGGCAATAAGGAGTTGGTAGTTGAGTACGCAGTGCTGTACAATTCATGTTCACAATAATAATTGGCGGTGGCATACAAAAGCCATATCAATTTATAAAGAAAATAGGGACGTGTAATGGATACATACAATTCTCACTTTCAGTTACATATAGAAGTGACTCCAATCTTAAATTAGAGAGTATGTATAAATGATGTGGCGGTAACTAGCTTTATCTAAATTCATACATCTATAATGTAATGAAAGAATTTACAATTCATTATGCGGCAATTGGCAAGGACATTTTGACAGCATCGGTATGATAAAATAATAGCCTGTCCAATCCGGCCTGTTTTCAAGGGAAACAAAGATAAAAGGTACAGAGTCATTTTTGGCTGTTCTCTTCCTATTTGTTTGTGTATAAGGAAAGTAAATAATCTGTCTGTTAAAAGTGGCAAGAACTATTAAAGGTGACCCGTCAGTGAGAAGCAACTGTTTCCTCAAATGATTCTTAAAAGTTTTCCCACTAAATATACTAGTTTTAAGATATGTTTCTGATTGCAAACTGCGCAATGACAATAAACTACTAAAGAAAAAAAGCACTCTTACGACCATAGAAACTGATGAGGAAGAGAGAGTTTGTATACGGCTATGGATAGTACCCTTATAAAATGAAACAAACATTATAAATGTTATTGGGAAAGGAATGTTTTGAATTAGCGCTTTTTAATTCTCATCATAAAGCATCTACATTCACAGAAAGCTACAAAGAAGTAAACATTAAAATGAGAAGTGTATACGCTTCTCAGTTTCCATGAAATCCCTTGACTGCGTTCGCCACAATTTCGCGCAATATACTTTTTCCAAGCTCCAATCGCTCATATAATGCAGAGATAATCTATACTGTATGATATGCTTACCATCTTTAAGTCCTGTCAGGTTTGGTAAATTAGAAGCTCGAACCAACTCAGACCAACTTTTATCATTTAACCACTCTGGGCATGGGTTAGGGAAAGGATTATCCAAAGCAACGCCACCAGTCAAGAGGAAACGCCAGACGTCATCATCTACCTCGTTCCTAGATGAAGTAAATACAAACAAAACGTAAATAGGTAACAGTAAAATCCCTAGCTCTTACTGAAGTACTGGTACACAAACTGTAAAATTCAATGAAAAGCAACTTTGGATGTGTTTGATGTGGTAGGTTGCAGCGTCACAGGGCCTATTGATTGAGAGGGTACTATGGAAGATACGAGGTGCTATACAAGATATAAGAGACTCAGAAAAATGAAGAAAAGCGGGCAGTGCTCCTTAGTATAAGAGAAGGTACGCATCGAAGAAGAAGAAATATTAATAGAAAATTTTTTTTATATCATGAACGTAGTTGTTGGCTACGTTATTTCCCTAGAATAGCAGTGGTACCATGATTTTGGCTCATAACCTTACTGCTTTGAAATATTGGCGTGACAAACGTACTGTGATATCAATGACATAACGCACCTTTTGCTATTCTCAGTCTGTTAAATATTAGTTATTGTCAGATGTCTTACCTTCCCTTAAGTATCTGGATCGTCAGCACGAAAGAGAACAGTAGCTTGTCCTTTTCAAACAATGAACGGCATACATTGGAATAAATGCTGCTGGTGAAGTGGTCATTCAGATTCTCGATCCTTTCTTCTAAGTTTGGCGACTTCTTGCTTTTGGCAATGGACTTGAAGAGAGAAGCAGAATGAATGCTATATTAATCAGCTATGAATGGCAATAGATAAATTGCTAAAACGATGTAACGAAGTAAGAAGAAAAATATTTCTAATGATGTAAAACAAAACTTTTGCTTTATACTTGAATCTATTCTTTATTATACATCGACTATGAAAGATCTACAAATTAAGAAAATTAATGTGCGGTATGTACGGGTAGAAAATTTTATCGCACTGAGGTGTTGGAATAGTTTCCTCGATTGACAAACGACTTCATCCGACGACATAATCAATCTCAAGTAATTGAAAGTCTTGTTTGTAGCTCCCAGTAAACATAACTAATTAGTTCCCATGTTAAAACGATGATGGAAGTCCTAAGAACTTTTGATGTTAATATGTAGGGTACAATGATAAATGAAAGTAAAAATGACTACAAGAAGGAAAACAATCGTCAAAAATAGAGTGGTTATAGTTAATCCAAAATCTTAAGTTAGAGTCTCAAAGCAGCGGTTCTCAGCCTAGGGCATGCGTAGGTCAAGGCATACTACTAGACGTTCCTAATGGGTGTGCAAAGGATGTGCGACCGCGTGAGAGAAATGCATGTTATATTCTTGCTCTCGAAGTTGCATACAATACAACTGGTTTCAGCAAGAGGGGCATAAAGACTGCCAAAAGAGTAGGGCCGGCAGGTTAGTAAGAGGTTTAGCTCTCGTCGTATATTGTTTCTCGAGTTCTGCAAGCTTTGCCGCAGTGTTTCAGGATAATATACATTTTTCTTACAAAAAGAGCCCAACTGGGCTGGCTTGCGTGTTTGTAACTGGGTATGCAGTTAAGATAGGGTTGGAAACCGCTGATAAAAGGAAGCCTTAAGATAGATGGAAAAAGCTATCTATGATTTTCAAAAGATAAAGATGTATTGAAGGAAAACTTTTTTATGTGAAAGCACAATCTGGCCCAGCCGGAAATGGTGAAAGATGAGGTTCTTTTTTTTATCTATTTTATTAAAAAAGTAATTTTCCTCTTTATCGAGAACTTAAGACATAAAACGTAGAACACGTACCAGTAAATAAAGGTTAATAAACCAGGTTAGTGAGTACTGATACATTGGTTCAATGTTTGCTAGATCAGAGATGCAAAAGAACAAAGTTGCCGAGTGAACTGCTACAGGCTGGTATCCATTTCTTGTCTCGTCGATTTCCTTTTCAGTGGCTGATGCAATTTCCTAATGAGATATAAAAAAGATAGCATTACAAAGTCAGTGCTTACGCAAAACATTTGACTCGAAAATAAGACATTTACTGAATCGCAAGATAGTGTTAAACCACCCTACAATTCCCGCCTGACACTTTTGCTTTGGTTGGTATCAAGTAACCATACATCTTTATTAATCTTTGTTCATATTGTTTAAAACGTCAATCAAAGGAATCAATACCGAGTAAAAGGGGCACACCCGGATTCCCCCGGATCTTCACGGAACTCACGGCTACAAACGTAGATACACATGCTTCCAAATATTTCTTGAGGATGGGATAGAATGCCGAGGATCGAACCTCATCTTAAAAGTATGCTGTAATTTCAAAATGCAAGAGAGAGTCTTTAAGAATGAGGTAAGTTTATCTGTTCCTTGCGTTCAAATATTACAAGAATAAAAGCAGCATCTATACAGAAAGATTTTCTGGTTTTCATGGGGTAAAAAGGATAACCTCTATCAACAACAAACGAACTACGAAGCAGCAAATTATTGTTCTCTTTTTCTCCTTTGGGGCATTGAAACGGGAGATTTTTCTAAAGCCATACACTGTAATTGGTATTAGTAGTTGTTGAATAGGTGGAAACCATCAGACTGGGAAACGGTTAAATAAACCCCTACTGAGATTTCTTCTTTACCGTCTACTGTTATTCAGCAGTAAAAAATACCTAGGAATGGCAAGTCTGATATCTGCACTTTGAAGTAATCGACGCATATAGATGATGTTAACTCTATAATACTTAAGATAGTTTTGAATTCTTAGTTCAGATAACATTGAGACGCTTCGTAACTAGACTTACAGGGAATGTATTCTACTCACCTGTTTAGCTGTGATTTCTTCAGAAAGGACTTTAGATGATGATAAAATCTTGATAGCCGTTTCATCTTCTAAAATATTCCCCTATAAAAAAGCGCGATAAATCAAGGTAACGCTTGATGGAAACATTTGAAAATGGCAGGAAAAGGTAGGATGGTGCCTTCTAAAACCGATGCTATTGCATTCAATGTTAAAATACATGGCCAAGGAGTTAACATTATTAACTGCACTGTCTTGGATAATGTCTTTAAGAGAGCGTGTTTATAGCCGTTTGTATGCTGATATCAGCGAAGTCATATTACACAAAATTACAAAATTATCCTGGTTACTGATCCTGCCAACTTTCGATGAAGGCAACTGCCGGGTTCGAATCCCGTGGTGACATTTTCACTTTTCTTTAGTATCTCTTCAAACTTGACATTTTAAAATCCTCACTTTCTACTTTCAACGGACTGTGGACAAAATAATGGGCCGAGTGGCAGTCCTTCCATGGCTAACTTATATGGCGCGGAGAGGCTGGTCTCCAAAACTATGTAGAGCTGGGTGCGATGTCCACCGGCAGAGTCTTAGGAGCTAATGTTGCAACTACAGAAAGGTAAACTATGCTATCACCCGGTCATCATAGCTCAGTCGGTAGAGAAGCACATCGCGAGTGCGTGGGTCCCTGGTTCAAATCCCCATGGTGACCACGTTCACTTTTCTCTAGTATCTCTTCAAACTTCAAGGTAAATTTATAAATAAACCTATCAAAGTTGCATCAGTAGTTCTGACAGGCACTTCATTTCTATAAAGATATCAAAAGATAATAAGGGGACAACAAGTTACCCATGAGACCTCAATTACCTGGAGTTGCACGGACAGTAAAGCCATCGGGAGGTCGCCGAGCATAAAACGCTAAGGAGCATAAGTACAACTGATTATTTGTAGCAATGTAGCCGCTTCTTGTTGCATCGAGCACTGTAGCAACAGTTCCAACAGTTAGCGGTTGACAATACGTCAAAATTTTAAATTGTGGTTACGCATGACATGGAAATTACCTCTGATGAAGAAAGGACTTCCAGTATCTTGTCTTCAATTTCTTTAAGCTGTTAGAGAAAGGATGACAATTAGTTATTACATGTTAACAGAAAAAAAGCACTTTGACCACACCCGTGGTTGACGAAGCTCTACAGCCATAGCAACACCAATACATCAGCAGGGCGTGGTGGCTTTCTTCTCTTTCAAAACACAGAAATGACATCATCTCAAAACAAGTCTAATCTTTAGCCTGTAGATAAGAAAATTTTGTATCAGCGCCGTATACCGAAGGTCGTACAGTAAGAATATGAAATGACAATCACTGCAACTTATCGAGCTGGTGCATTTCCTTCAAATAGAGCTAGTGTATTCCTTTAATTAAAGATAGGGCATTTCCTAAGACTGCTTACTATTTTTATCGTAATGTATTAGTAATTGTATACCTGTTTATTATTAGCAGCACTCTCCAAAATAAGCTGGTTTTTCTTCTCCTCTAATTCAGGCTTTTCCTTGGCAGCAACAATTCCGAGCAATTGGTCTTGCAATCCCAACGGAGTTATCATGAAATTCAGAACAGCAACCTTGAAAATACGGGCAGGAAAAAAATGTAGAATGTGCATTGATCATTAGCA
>JAAAKL020018818.1:0-10079 GCA_010016065.2 Carybdea cf. marsupialis auct. non (Linnaeus, 1758)
TTTCAACCATCAACAATGAGTTGTCTTTTGAGATCATTACTTGGATTTTGTACTACAAATAACTTGTTCAAATATATTTTCATTCCATTTAAAATTACTTGTGAAGATAGATACTAATTTTACTACAAATTCGCAGGAAGTAAACAATAATAAACTTAATATTGCAACCAGAAAAATGTGGACGGCTTCTATTTGGTTATTATTTTTGTTTGGACTTACCTGAAATCCAAGATTTTAAGTGTAACAGGCAGGAAGTATGCCTTGCTAACCTACAAATTGTCCCCCGGATTGGTTGTACTTATGTGGAGTAGATACGATAAACATTCACGTATTGTTTGATTCTATATTAACTCCATTGACACATTAAAATGAATTCTAACATATTTAAATGGTTATATGTAAAGCTTGAGACTTGAGACATTTCCTTGTGTAACATGCTTATTCTAATCAAAATATGAGTACTGCTCATGGTAAGTACGTGGCTCCCTATCATATACAAGACATGTGCAATGGCCGATGCACTCACATCTGTTGATCATCCTATAAACGAAAGGGCTGAAAAAGTGAAAGTAAGTGATGAATATCCAAAAATGGTGATCAAATACGATAATTTACTTGTTATGGTCAATCATACAGTAAATAATGATAATGAGGTCCGATACTCTGTCATTATGACAGAAAAATAACAAAAACTGTACTGAGCAGTAAGCTTGATATTAAACATCAATGTTGATGATCTAGATCTGCTTTTCACTTGGCCGGTCTAGAATCCATTCACATCAAAGCAAGAAAACCGTTGCTTTACAGACAATAAGAATTTGTCTTCTTATTGGGCCTTTTCGGTTAACCATTCAGCTTCACGGACACTGATTGGTCAAAACAACACCAATCTGGCAGTCAGAATTCTGATTGGCTACCTTTTAAAACACAGTTAAGTAAATAATTTCGTTGATTCTCTTTTCGGTTATTTTCTGACAAATTGTACTCTGAGGAGTGTCAGACGAAAAAGCTTTTTAGTATAAAATAAATTCGCTATTTCGTGCAGTTTTGTTATTTTGTACCATCAACAAACTTTTCAAACATCAATGTGTAAGTATGGATTCCTAGAGAAGCTAGTAATATTTTCGTTTTACAATTTATAATGAAATTGAGTTCAAAAGAATAGAGGGGTGTTATTGCAGAGAAAAGGTGTTTGAGCTAATTTTGTCTTCTTCCTCTTTCAATTGAGGAAATGTTTTTTTCACTCGCTATTCAATACCATCTTTACAGTGTTAAAGCTGTTAACTGCGTAAAACATTGCTATGTCTACGCACATTGTAATAAACTATATATTTTACTTTTAATACGGTATAGAAAAAGACGATTAACACAACTACCAACAAACGGGATAACAGCAACGTTATACTGTGAAAATTTATAACCATCTAACAGCAAATAATAGCTAACAGCAATTAAGTTGTATTTAATGACAATTAAGGTATCATGAGGCGATAATTAAGTAGGCAGATGACATCGACACAATTTTAGGGAAAGAATAATCAGGTTCACGATAAAGGCCAAAAAAGTTGTACAGACGTTTTCACTATTTTGCAGCAATAGAAATGGTAGTTGTTTATTTGTAGGCTGCTTATATATCATTTTTAGTCCTTGTAGTAAATCGACTTCGTACCATTCCATGTAGTAAGATCGAGAATACTGATGCCTTCTTTCAAGAGTCCATGTTACATGTCTTTCTTTCAGTACGTTGCACACAGTCATATCTGTTAGATGTTATATTATCAAGAAGACAACGAAACGTTTCGTTAAAGGATATGTAGCTTAGAAGAGACCACTAGGGAGTTTTCCACCCTACATTAACAGACCTTTGACAAATGAAATTTCGGAAAATGTCTCCGAATAAGCATAGAAATTTTTGAGATACAATTTTACCGCCTAACAATTTTTATACGACTTTCATAATTAGAACTATTTTCTAAAATGTTTCCTAAGTTGAATCTATTTCGCCCTTCCTATTATTTCACTTTTTATCATCAACTGACATATTCTTCGACCGTGATTCAACTGTTGTTCTCATTAGCCCTTCTACACCAGTTCCATTAAGTTCTATGGGAAGAGAAAGAAAACGGCAGCATGGTGAACCAATAATACCAGAAAATACAAAAGTGCCTTAGTTGATGCTTCTGTGCTATTTTTGTAAAGTTACAAGGCTACATCAATGGAACTTTACTCTTGGAAACGATCCATAATAATTGCGACTACTTCATTTCATTTTCCAAGACATTAGTATTGTTTGATTTTTTGAAAAAATACAGAAATAATTCTTGGCTGTTCAGACGGGTGTAATCCACTCGACAATTCGCACGGCAATTACTGAAATTTTATTTGTCGAGAAATTTTTGGCTGAATTGCATCCATGTAAAACTTGCTTATATATTGGATCATGGCAAGGTGTTTGGTGGATGAGGCTCCCTTTAAGATTTAGCCTTCTATGAAGCCCCCCTACACCCCCGCTTGCTCCTATGAATTATGGAAAAATATAAAAACTTACCAGTTGCACTTTCTACAGAAAGTAAAGATGCCTTTATAGACAACTTGAAGACAGAAAGGTGGTAAAGATTAACAAGAGTTATTGTATTGGGTTTTTTGCTTGTTTTTGTTGTTGCTTTGTTGGGTTTGGGGTTTTGGATTATGTTTTAGATTTTCTTTATTGTCGTGGGTTGTTTTACTAAAGTCAAGGAATGTATCATATGGTGTTTGTATATGCCTACCTTTAGTGAGTATCCGACTGTACTGCTTTTCTTCTAATTAAATGAATTTTAACAATGAAAATGGAAATTGTTTTAGTCTACAAAGCAACGGTGTTCTTGCTTTGATGTGGAAGGGTTCTAGAAAGACCAAGTGAAAAGCATACCCAGCTGTACTTATAAACGGGAACGGTCATCCATATGCATTTTCGGACAGTCTGGCATTTTAAGGAAGTGCTGTCCTGACAGAGTCACATTGCTTTGTAGGGCTATTCGTTTTTGAAATCCAATAGCGTTTGGACAGAATCACGAACCCAATGGCTGTCCAATGCTAGTCACATCACATGTCGAAGAGAGTATTTTCTCTCAAGCTGCCTAGAATTGGATGCCGATGTATACGTATGGAGTATGCGGTGGGAAAGTGATGACGTCACAAATCAAAAGTTTCGGAAATAGTAAGATTTGACTCCAGGTGTCTAAAGGCAACCCTGTAATAGTCTGTTTCGCAAAGTACCAGATCTATAGTTTACATAGTGTTTAAACTAAAGGCGTCTGAATTTCAAAATCTCTGGTCAAAACCCTGTTGATATACCTTGGCTCCTTACGTTAGGAAGGAGCATCAAATAAGAAGGTTTTGTTAGAGAGATTTAAAGTTTTGAAGGCTGATATCTCAGCATTGGGAAAGGGCACCACTCTCACATTTGGCCACTGGCATTCTTTCCTATAGGGCAACATGAAAATTGAGCATTTTCCCCGTAGTTCAAATATTTTCAAAGTCGTGACGTGACACTTTCCCTCCTCATTTGTAGCTTATGTAGTGATTAGGGCAATAAAGTATGTTTCCACCAAAGTTCACTTGCCTCAGTTCATAGAGTGCCAGCTGTAAATGCATGGGTCATGGGTTTAATGCAGGTGATAATATGATATTTCCACTCTCTTACTATCTTTTCGAAATTTATCGCGCTGTCAATTGCTAATATGTCAAGGGTAAAGTTTCCTCCAGCCCTGCTTCTTCCACAATTTCTTTTTTAATTTGTTAACATAGGTGTTAATGTCGAGCTTGAAATGCAGGTCGTACACCTCAGCTTTTGAAAAACTGAGTCCGTCTATATCCCAGTTTTAGTCCGTAGCAAGGATTTAACATAAATTCAAACTGAGGTCTAATCTGTTTTAGTTCAGCGCCTGCAACGTAATCCTCCTTTACGTATGGAGTTCGATGTAGACAGTTTTTTGTCATTCTACAGGCGCTCCAGACTCTCCCTATATATGGCACAGGGTCTGCAAGATATGTAGTAGAGTTCTCTTCCACTCTCACGTCTTCATCAATCTGTATCAACATTTACCTCAATGTCAAAATTCTTGATCGTTTCCAATTTTGTGGATTATTTTTAGTTACGAGGTCAAATTCTAATGAGAAGTCATACAAAAAATTACATCTAAGCCCAAGATAGCACGGGTCGCCTTTATCGCGTAGTATTTGGATTCAGTACTCCAAACGATCTCTTTGATTATTTGAACACTTAATGTGTGTTATGATTCATTTCTAAGATCTGTACCATCTCCAATGCTCTTAAAATCCGGGTAACAGTGTCTTTTCGGTCATGAAAGACAAAATAACTTGAACTACGTAGCAGGGATTAATTTTTCTATTTACTCCTACAGACAGTTAAACACAAAAACGCGAGTCTTGACTCTAATATCAGACTTCCCAATATGTTACTATAATCATGATGTTTCAGTTGATGTAAAAGACGTAAGAAGATTAGATCCTTTTCAGAATCAACGTTTTGACGCCCACTGCGATGTCTTGGTGATTTAAAGGTGCCTGTGGCTGCCCACCAATTGATGCGGATTACAAGAAGAAATAACTTTAGGACGAGTTGCACACATTTCATTCATGTCTATGGATCTCATGTTTAAGGAGAAAATAAATGATTAGAAAGGTTTTGCAAACATGTTAGAGTAAGTAAACCAGTGGGAATTGCCATGTTAGTGTTATTTTGTCCATCACTTTGAGATTGAGTTTTAGGTGTGACTAATCTTTGTATCGTGATTTTTTTGTTGCATATAAAATAGATACTTTTGGTATTATATATATATATGCTTCAATCATCATGCCGTAGACATATTGTAGCTAATACTACTTCCACAAAGAAAGATGTAATTTCAGCAGCAATTTCTTTCTTGCCTCATATTTTACAAAGACAAAGTCGTCTCACATCAACCTCTTCTGTTAATTCGTACTAAGAACATGACCTCAACGACTTCAGTTGAAATGTTGGTGTTGGTATTTAGTCGCAGATGACTTTAAAAATGGACCAAGTTAAAGTTGCTGATTGCACTCGAAGAATTTTGTAATATTTGATTGAAATAAAAGGTGAGTAGTACCTTAGGAACGCCATATGCCCTGAAATAAATAGTAAGAATCGTAAGGTTTTTAAATTCAAAGGAATAATTTTCTATTATAGGAAAATGATGATGGATAGATAGGATTATGGATATTAAGGCAGCATGTTTGCATAGATCAACTAAAATTTGAGAAAATATGATTCCCTATCCCATTTACCTACACTTAGTATTATCGGTTATTCTTAGAATGATTCACTGTGTGGTTTATAAACGATATTTTCCATTGACCTTTCGGTAACAGTAGCCCTTTTCCTAAGAATTCCACAGCAGTATCGGATACATTGTCTCATATTCTGGCACAGTATAAATTATGATAAGCCTCCCCCCTTCTACAAAAAAACCCACCTAGAAGTAACCACACAAATTTCTGAATTCTCAATATATATTGTACGATGTCAACTTTGCAGGCAAATAACAAGCACTAAGGCATCAGGCATTAAACAATAACAAAAATTAAGAAATTTTTGCTCCGTAACAATTTTTCTCTGATGATGATTGCAAATTGGTATAGTCCAGAGCGACTTTTGATGGGTGACTCTACGGTGTTGATAATTTCATTGAGCTTTGATTGTCATTCTATGATTGACATTCTATGTCATTCTATGCAGATTGTACAACAGAAGAGGAAACAATGGCTACATAAAGGCAATTAAGAAAGAACGTTTCAGATCATGATGGTCATCCATTCCCGCTTAGCTAAATACTTTCGAGATAAACCGACAATGTTAAATTTTGGTTGTTAAATTCTAGAAAATCTGAAAAAGGATGCGGTAAATATGTATTGATTAAAATAAGGTGTGGATGTTTTATTATTATCAGTTGTATAGAGTGTGAGTAGCCATCATTAGCCGGAAACAACGAGGGCCGGGTTTTATAAAGTTTATAGGTTCAGCAGTCCAAATTACATTACAATATATATAGTTTCTCACATACGGTTTACAATGGCTAACCTTGAGTACCGAAACGAAATCTGACACATTGGAGACCAGGAAAACGGGCTACAAATCAGCAGGTTGTGCTTGATATTTACATAAAATGTTCTTTTTAATGCATTACATAGTTTAAAATGAAAAGGTTTAAAATTAATAGGTAAATGCTTTTAGTGAACTTGAGCTAACACGTAGATGCCACATTATGAGTAACGTAGAGTTCACTGATTTTAGATTAAAAGTTTCATATAAAAACTTTTAAGTTAATTACTGTATTTTTGAGTGCCATGAGACGATTTCAATAATTATATTTTAAATGCTGCCAGCTATAGATGGACCAAAATTGCTTTTCTTAAGGTAACATTTCCATACATAACTTGGAATCATGTTTCATCATTATTGACCTCGATAAGTTTTACTTCTTTTGTTGACGCTAGTGATGGGTTTATAATACCAAGGTTTCATCATAGTATTTATTTTCGATTTCCAAATTTTCTAGCTATGCCTTTTTATGATACTATTTGCATAAAAAAAGCAATATGATGTCCAAATCATAACTAGTAAAGATAATTTGAAAAAAAATACCCTAAACATTTTACTAAAGTTTTGTGATGATCTCAATCGTCACAGAACTTCAACTTCAAAACTGCATACAATAACTGTTAATGGTCTATTCCTACCTTACAGAAAGACATCCTACGCCAGCATTTTGGTACATGCATGTATTTATACATCTATTTATATATCAAAATGCACATTTCCTTACTGTTTAAATATTATATTTTCATGAATCTGTTACTTGTGTATGTATATATGTCGTGGAATGATACGAATGTTAGTTTTCCCTTCATTGATGGCTTGCAATTAGCTTAAATGTATAAATAAAGTTGTTTTTTCCTTTTTATTTCTTCACGGGAAATACTTTTCTGCGGTAGAATATGACCAGTAGACAATAAATTTCTAATAATTTGAGTTTGCATGCGCTTTGGTATTTTGTCCCTCGTTGTTAGATACTTTGGTCTGGTCACTCTCTTACAAAGCCTACTATTATTCCAGTGGGGTTTTTTACGAAAGCACAGCCGTCGTCTCTATAAAGGCTCAAGTTCTCTAAGGAGGGGTACATCCTTTTAGTTTATTAGTATTGTATGCACCCAAAGATTCGTAGACTTCATTAGATCTTCCCATGTTTACAACGAATGGTGCCTTAGTACTTTTTTCCTCTATGATTAACCACTTTTAAGTCGGAATTATATTTACGTACGTAACTTAATATTTGTCTCTTTGCCTTAATTGGACAAAAAATCCTCTTAAAAATATCAAATTATAGGCCTTCTGAAATTTTCTGGTAAAAATTGGCGATAATGAATGAGAAGAGGGTGTGATTGTCACTTTAGTGAATTCACATATACACTATCGTGACTCCCTGATTGTCCATTCTGTGATTGAACTGCGTTTTGATTCGGATGAAAGTATTTGTTTTTTAATGTCCTGATAGACAGCCTGTTAAACAAGAAAAAAAACACCCCAAAAAGGTCCCTCTTTTGTTTGGTGAAGACTGCTTCTTCTAATTTGTATATACAAAACTATCAGTATTTTATCCACCTATGTTTATTTACTCGATACAGCATATGCTAAAAACGAGAAGAATAGTTGTACAAGGAAAAGGGCGAAGGCAAGTTTCATGTGGCACGATAATGTGTTAACATCGAACACATCTATCTCGTTATTAGAAACAAACATAAGACTGCTAAATATTCTGACGCTTGTCGACTCAGTTGTTGCCATTGATGGTAGCTATTTGTCACGTCTTGAGTCGTAGTTGTTTTCGGAGCTACGTTTTGAGAGATACTTCTCCTATCTTCAGGCTGTTGGACTTTTGATTGTTTGCTGATTTACGTTGTTCGATTGCCGACTACCGTGGGAGTAGAATCGAATTTTCTCGGGCGCCATGCTGATTTTGTGTTCCTTTTTTCCCCCTGGTAGTGCTGGTAGCCATATGTGTGGTAGGTTGTAGGATATGTTATTGATGTGGTTTTGGTGTTTTACGGAGTGGATTGTTTCGAGTCAGGCTTCTCTACGCCATCACATTAAGTCCCTTAACAACTAAAAGTGTAAAAGTCGGTTGAAGCTACCCACGAGAACCATTGACTTTCCATTCAAGTGTAATCTATGTCAATAATGGAAGACTTTCATCATCCCTCAGGTGTGAAGGCTTTTAGCCCGCTTTCAGTGGCAAGGTGGGTCCCCTGAGACCCAATAAAAATTGTCTTATTCATAGTTGAGAATTGATGTTAAGAAGTACAACCGTGTCTTACCTTACTTTTTGGACATAAGCGTAAAGAATTTGGATGGCGTTGAAGTCACTCCGTCTCAAAGAAAACAAGAATTGGCGCAGCGATTGCCTTTATTTGAACTGAAAGTGAGTGAAAAATGTCATGTTATTCTGTTATTTCATTTAAAAACCTTAAACTTTAATCTGTTAAATATACATTTCCCACTAAATTGAATTTGTTCGGTACGCCTATTCTTCTGAGGTAAGACGTCTTGCCTTACTACCTAATCAAGTTGAATTCCTAAGTGACCCAAAGAATTACAAACGCAGATGCATGAATCAGTACATACAGTTCTTCAATACATGAACGTAATGATAAATCTGAAAAATGAAACGACTTTTCAAGATATTTCTTCACAACATTTGTAATCACTTTCTATGACATTTAGATTGGATACTGCCAAATGTCTCTCATTTTAATGAACATGCAACTGAAATTACTGTTTCAATCATGGCATGAACGAGAGAGTGTTACATGAAATAGGCATGTAATATGTGATATAAATATTCAATAGCCACTTCTGGATTATTTCTTTGCTAAATTTTGCTAATATCTCTCGATGGAGAGCCATTTGAACCCCATATGCACACATTTTGTTCTGTATACCGATCATCATCGTCATCGTCGAAAGAAACTGTCTTCCTAAAACTACGAATGATAGCTCCATGTACAGAAAGTCTCTGATTCTCGGCTATAATCATCAAATCACAGAATTACACACATGTATACCGTTCAAAGAAGTTATCAAAACCGTCTATCTCAATGAATAGAAAAAGCGAGATGTACAAACCACAAAAAATCATGGCTTTGTGTTATACACTATTCTAGGTGTTGCCATGGTAACTAAAAAAGTTGAAACACGGGGACATGTAGGCAACAGTGTTATCAAAAATAACTACCATATTTCACTTTTTCACTACTTCTGAATGGTTTCATATCATCGATGTTTCATTACTTCATATCATGACAACCTAAATACACTAGCAGGGTCCCTCAGAAACCAAAACCGTTGTGCTTGTATTTTAAATATTTGCATAACAAATTCGTTCCACTACTTGCGAACTCTAAAATAAAAAGGATGAAGAGCGGTTAAAACAATGAAGAGAGAATGGTCAATTACGTGTATATATAAATTCCTACTCTGTGAACCAACAAAATCCAAATATGTAATGACTTTCTGCGTCCTCGGAAACTAATCTTGTGCACGAGGGTTAAGAGCGGTAGCCTGTATTTTTCTTGGATCCTGTGAGAAATATTAAAAAAGAAAGAGTATAACTTATATTACTACTACTGCCACTATTACTACTACTACTGCTGCTGCTGCTCTTACTACTACTACCATACCACCACAACCACTACTACTACAACTACTACTATTATTGCTACTTCTATTACTACTTCTACTATTACTATTACTTCTACTACTACTACTACTACCACTACTACTAGCACTTCTACTACTACTACTACTACTACTACTACTACTACTACTAGTTCTACTACTACTACTACTACTACTACTACTACTACTACTAGTTCTACTATTACTACTACCACTTCTAGTACTACTACTACTACTACTACTTCTACTACTAATACTACCAGTTCTAGTACTACTGTTATTATTACTACTACTACTACTATTACTACTTCTACTACTACTA
>JAAAKL020018819.1:0-10079 GCA_010016065.2 Carybdea cf. marsupialis auct. non (Linnaeus, 1758)
ACTACTACTACTACTACTACTACTACTACTACTACTACTACTACTACTACTACTATTACTACTACTACTACTACTACAACTACTACTACTACTACTACTACTACTACTACTACTACAACTAATACTACTACTACTACTACTACTATTACTACTACAACTACTACTACTACTACTACTACTACTACTACTACTACTGCTACTACTGCTACTACTGATACTACTGATACTACTGATACTACTACTGCTTCGATCCTCAGTAACTGTCTACTAATATCCTTATCAAGCTCAAGTACTGCGCCACTTGTTAACTGAACATATTTTTCTAAATTGTTAGTATCCCACTATCCCACTAGCCACAAAGAAAAGTGGCTTCCGAAGAAAGAGACCACTGGTTGCTTTTACAGTAATTATTTACTAGCAAACGTTTGTATCACTATGGGGTTGATAGGATTAAAGCGGATGTTAAATGAGGTCGCAAAACATACGTTTCTTATTTACTCGGATCAAAGCACATGCTACTCAAACAATCAATTTTTACACATCAATAGGTGACACTGTTAACAAATGTATTCTTTGAATCTCCCTTACAGTGAGTAGATGAAAGAACACGTGTGTTTTAAGATAGTAGAAAGCAAATTCAGGTTTTTTTAAATGACGTTTTCAACAGCTGAATAGAAAGTACCCAGTATCTGACTTTTCTGCAGACATGATTCGTTAACAAAGCTCTCTGATTGCACTGAAAACACATTTAATATTCGACGCAAGTATAAAAGCATATCCTGAAAGGATTTGGTTAGTGTATAAGACTGTCCTAAACAAAGCTAATGAAAATCTGCACTGCAGCAAGAATTTTTGGAAGGGGATATCATGCCAAAAGTGAACGGGCACAAACAACACTTTGTTTGGTATTTGAGACGGTCACCCGGAAATTTTGAACTATTTTGCTTAGCATGCCTGTTTTGACTATCATCTAACAATTATCATGTCCTGTCGTTTGAAAATTACTGTTTTTTCTAACAAGTGGGCAATAATGCCTTCGTTTTGATTCCAAGAGGGAAGGTACGGCCTAATCCTTCCTCAAAACACACCGCTGAATGTGAAACCTGTGTGCTTCCATCATTACTCTACTGATGCAAGTGCAAATAACTTGTAACATGAATGCCCTGGTTGTAACTACTTCATTCCACGTCATCAGATACATTCGCTGCTTTGGAGACCTCTCTTTCAGAATGGTTTGTGTTAATCGAGACTGGATCCTTGCATACTTCAGATCCAGAAAACACCTTTCATCACCCCTACGTCGTGTTCTTCCCTGTAGCATTAGGAGTGGCACATCCGTGTTCTCATGGACCACCCATTTCTTTGCCAGTTTAAAACAGGGTCATTTCTTGGTGATCATAGCGTTGATGAGCCATGCGCACAGTATTGCCAAACTAATTTTAGCCTCCACCATTGATCACATCCAAAATAGTGTTTTTATGCCTTCTCTTTACTTTGGCAGTTACACTTTTATTTGTCCTGGCTATCATACAGTTATTTGAGAGTAATATCAGTTTCTGAGTACACATTATACTCGACGTCATGATTTACGGTAATATGTGGCCACTGGGACAATGATTACATAAAAACGCCTTGTCATGGCACGGCAAGTGACATTATCCCTGCTCATCATCTTTTCTTTTCTTTTCCCAAAAGCAGATCATACAAATGCGATTCTTTGAGTAACATGTCAAGGTGTATCTAAAATCTCGTATTTGATGAAGGTAAATTTTTCAAAGTTCTACGATACATGGAGACCGACTATGATGCGATCTTTTTAAAAAGAAATTTGAAGGGAGTCGTGTTCTTTGCTACTCTGTGTCTGGTGGCTGTGAACAAGTAGAAAATTTGTAAAGATCAATCTTAGTTTGACAATTTAATCAAGTACTCGTTAAGTAGTCCGCAAAATATATTTGATGTCGCAATATCAAACACTGAAACCGCTGTAAATTTGTCACAAAGACCCAAAAAGTATGCAACGTGAGAGAAGGTCTGCATATGGTACAGAATTCAGCTATTAAAGATTACTTTAACACTTTTGATCGCTCATTTACTTATCTGTCTCCCTTTGACCTGCCAAACGGGAGCGGGCATGCAAAATTAATACACTAGAATGGAGCAAAAGTTAGAGTAGCCATTATATTTCACATACAACCTTCCCTCAATTACAGGGCCGCTTGATGATTTTGTATTAAACTCCAGGTTCTGTCATGACATTTTCGCGGTTATGTGACTGTGTTTATGTTCCGGTAAGGGTGAGTTTAATCACTTCTCTCCCTTCGTGATAAATCTCTATCATATGGTGGCACCCGCACGTTGAGCCAAACGTAAAATAAATTACTTTTATTAGTATGTGACATGAATTGCAGCTGAGTACAACACGAAAATTATTTCCTTGGCCTCAGGCCTTAAGTATTGAACACACTACAAATTACTCTCAAGTAATCTCTTATTGTAGTGAAGTAGCCTGGAACCTACTTTCCTCCTGTCATCCATTACTTTTCTATAAAGAATGTTGTCACGTTATTCTAGTTAGTTGTGTGTTTAAGAATGATGGAATAAACGTACAGTGATATAACTTGTGCGTTCTCACTTCATCTACGAACCCTACAAATTGGTGCCGAGGATGGCTACTAGCACAACGACTCCTACTTCGTCAGTTTTACGTTCTATAAATACAGCAAACCCTACACTTATATACACTCCCTGGTTACTTAAGTGTTTTGAGAGAAATCCCTGAGAAATCGTCTCATTTTGCCAAAATCTGGTACGCTGCTGTGACAAGTAATTTGCTTCAGGACAAGGGCAAGGCTGCAGGCTAACGGCCTTGTATTTTTAAAAACCCATCCTTGAAAACTAGTGAAGCCTTAAAAGTAAATATAATTTCAAAGATATTCAATACATTTGTTTTGTCCTCCTTCTACTTCAGTCAGTATCCCAGTTAGTGCCACCGTGTGGCTGTGGGTCTGCTTAAAACCCAAATAAGTGACGAACTCTCATCCATGTGAAAGGTGTAGGATGAAAAATGATTGGGTATAAACTTTCCAGACAATCTGAAACAGCATATGTGCTTGATAACAAATATATACATTTTTATATATTTGGTAGTATTTGTACAAAAATTTTACATTAGTTTTATGACTGAAATGTCTCAAATTCTGAAATATACAGTTAATAAAGAATTTTAATGCAGATAGCAACAAAAGAAGTAAAGAGATACAAAACGACTGGACCAAGATGGATATGGTTCCGGATCAAAAATATTCGTAGCCTGGTGTTGAAATATATTATAAATGAAAGCATGAATTAGTCTAAACGGAGATGGAACACTACAATGTATTTTGTACAAAAAAAGTGAGCTTACATTTCGGCTAAATCTGAAGGCTGGCTTGATCAGCCAAAATATAAGTTTATTTTGAATCTTGAGAATCTGATAACACGCAGAGAACTCTGATCATACGCAATCTTGTAATCTACCATATTTTCTGTACAACATATTCTACCCTCAAGGAATTGGAATATCGTATGACATCAAAGGAAACTTTATCTCTTCCTTATCTACTTTCTGTTTTATGATTAGAATACAGTCTAGAGCAAACCTTCAATACAGGTTCGTAACCAAAGGGTTTACTACCACTTGTGTAGTAAATTGACACTTCGGAATTTGACGAGGTTTTACTGGGTGGTTTGACAGCCTGAGAATATTCGCTAACTGCAGCTTAGTAAGCTTTTCTTGGTACAAAACCAACAAATCCTCTGAAAAAATATGTTTTTCTGCTATTTATTTCTCGCAAAATGAAGCGAGGCTGCATTTCTTGACATGTGGCCGGCCAGAAAACATTCCTTACATCAGCAGCTCACGTTGGTTTAAATTGTTACAATAGTTGAATAGTTGGATGAGCGGATCTGTTTACGAGGCCAATACGCAGCGGTTAAGCTGTCTACAGTCACCAGACAGGCGTTAAAAAATTATTGTTGGTCTTACTTGATGTACTGAATAGTACTAACAGATCGTGTCAGAACTAAAATATGTGTAAGACAAGATCATTTTCGTTCTCCATATCTCTGTACATAATTTAGTAACACAAATCTAAACTCTGAAAGTCTATAACTCATGTAGGCCTACTCTGTTAAACTCCGAAACTCTGAGACTCTGACCCTCCGGTCAAAAGTGATTATCTTTAACTCATGGGGGTCACATCCGATACTCAACTCCTTCCCAGACTACTTCCAGAACACTTGAGTTGCTAATTAGGAACCAAGGGGTTTCCTTGGATGACCTAAATGCCTTCTACAACCTTTTCTATGTTACATGTAGTTTATTTCAGGGACATGCACCGATCAGTGTCTGAGAAAGGGGCTCTACCCAAGACACGCCCAAAATATTGTCTCCGACTATCCACAGACAGGGCTAGCTCAAGTCAGTTTTGTCAATTAGGCGCCACAGCACTAATTTTAATCAGAGCAAAGACCAAAACCGTTTGTTGACACTTTCTTTTCGAAATTTGGGTGACAAAGTAGAAACCGATGTGCTTGATAATTCACTAGATGGCTGACTACGAGGCCAGCGTGGCCAACCACGGAGCCATTGTATTGTCTGATGCTGGGTTTTACAGAGGCAGAATGTGAGGGCGTTTGTCAAGCAACTTAATGGCTCCATGAATTTTCACTTTTAGCCTCCTAGTCGGTCCTCTAGTGAATCGTTAAGCTCATTGGTAGAAACGTTAAGTCTCGCACTTGACTCAAATATCGTGCACAATTTAGGCGTCGAGAAGCATGTCTCAAATTTTTAACTTATGTCAAAATGTCTGGAAGCACTGCCTGAAAAATATTCAAGGATACAGACACCCAATATTTTTAACGCTATAGCAATTTTGATCTTTCTCCAACAATAATCATTGTTTGACGAGTACTTCATTCTAGTAGTTTTACAACAGTTGTCTCTTGTTGCAGTATCAATAATACAATTGTAGTGGAGTCACCTTAGCAAACAAGAGCTTCATCTATTTGATACTGACAATAATCGAATCCAAAGAGCAGAAGTTGCCTGTGATGCTAGATTAAACTATCCACGTAGGAACAAAGCAAATGTCAATTTTATGCGAGGCCAAAGTCTATAAAACCATTGCATAACAAATCGTTTACGACTTGAATCGACCCAAATACTTCTACCGTCAAGGTTACAAGCGTTGCCCTGCCCTCATGCAACCATAGTTTCAAATGACTTACAACTATGAGGAAAAGCTATTTAAAGGCAGTTGTCGGGTTTCGCGATTAATTTTATGATATGTCTTCCAGGCATGATATCATGTCATGGAGTGAGAAAGCAGAAAGAATGAAAACATAGTCATGCTGTTGTCATGGTATTCGACTACGATGAAAGACTCTTCTAATAGCATGGGCAGATATTTTCCCCATAAAAAGAAGAAGAGAAAACTTTATCATACGCTGTTTATATGGAAGATATCTTAAGCAGAAAATGCAGAAGCACGACGTAGAAATACACTGATTTCGTATAAAATACATAAATTGAATTAACGGTAACAAAGCGATTTTAAATTCAAGAGGTTATTCATGTGTATTTGATATCCTGCAGCTCTTACATAGCGAGCTGTTGGAAAGACGGGATGTAGGAGCTGTGATTTATTATATTAAAATTGTATATTATAATCGAGTGCCCATAGAAAATTGTACTGACTACAACTAGAGGCTGGAAAGATCAAGTCTCTTAGTAAGATGTACAAATGAATGTGGCTCTCTAAGAGATTATTGATAAACGCTTTGCCTTCTATTGATAGCTATGAATCGATCCTGCTGTAACAGCATCGAGTGGTCGATGAACTGAGTTTTCGCAGACGGTTAGATAACAAAACTGTGAGTATACCCTTGAAATGTCAAAGCGGCTCTAATGAGTGGAGAAACTGTGACATTGATGGTGTGTTATTGAATGGCAAATAAGTGGAGGCAAGAACCGTGTACATCATTTACGTTTCAAACACAGACGTTGAAGAACGAATGCAAACTAGCTGCTAGGGATTTTAATGCTTACTTGTTATGACAGGTGCTAATAAGCTCCGGAATCGGTTAATGGAATAATGATCCAGAACGTGCACGAGCTACTACAGTTGCACCGCTACGTTGAGGTAGTTTGCAAAAGGCATCAGACTAAATATACTGTAATGATAAATGCATTAGCTACAATGAATCTACCGTTGCCATAATTGTACTTACATTCCAGCCTGGGGATAGATGTTTCACGTCCATTTGTCAACGAGATATACGTCCAATGGCAGTCCACGCTAGCTCCAATTTCATCTTAGTTGTTGTCTGTTATCCATCAGCTAGCTGCAATTTATTACAGATACAACTGACACAGAATAGGTCTTCTGTGCCTCGCTGGTTTGCTATTATTTAAAGAATAAAACTATTTGAAACTAGGCGGATGTAAATTGTGTTTCTAGAAATTATCTTGTGTATTTTCAAGTCGTGGCAGCTACACACAATGGTAACTTGATATCCTGGAATTTTCTTTACGATTCTCTCGTTTGCTCGCACCAAGGGCTGACAAATGTACACAAATCATTGAAAATATCTTTACTCTCCTGAATGAGTCATCCATTTACAAAAGCACAAGCATGATATATGCTGCAGCTTTGGTCAGGGGCTTAGCTCCAAGGAGTAGCCAACAGTCTTTCAGAAACAGTCACGAGACAAATAGTTACGGTTTGTTGAGATTACAGTGGTAATGGAGAATAGCCAAAACTCACCGCAGAATCATTGGATTGCTCTTTTTAGTCATATCACTCTCTTACGTAATAACTCTATACGATGTTTACAATATCATTCTCTGCTTTGATTGGTCAATAAATATCCTTTATTCAGTTTGTATTCAAGTACCTTATAGCAGGTCATTCGACTTTCTTGTGGTTACCAACTCCTTGGCAACCAGTACCTATAAAGCAACTTGGAGCTTGTTGTACGAAGCATGTAGATTGACTTGTTGGTTTGCATTGTTACCCGTACCCATCTTATACTATGCAAATGTATGCAAGGTCAGCTGTTTGTGTCTTCAAGACCTCCTTCCTCCTCCTCCCCAAGTTTTACGGCCATATTTACAGAAATGTCATCGTCATTTTCTCGAGTAAGCATCAAGGGTACAAATGCAATAATTTATAGGTTCCTTAGGGCAATGCGCTTTTACCTCGTGGACCTCTTAAGCAGAATGGAGACAAGCTGCTGGCGCCTTACAATGTTGCACACTGAACCACGTGTATCACGGAAATATATCAGAAATCCCAGCTTAAGTATTCGTAAACAGCTACAAAGCTTCTAGAATACGACAAGCTAAGATGTACAGTAATTTGCGACAACAAACAGTTAAAATTGAAAGCGTAGCAAAAAATACAATGTGTCAGCTAAACCTTTTTGAGGTGAGTTGAGCAATGCTTGTATATATTCTACGTGGCTGGAATGGAATAGTTACATCTTGGGCTTTCGCCCTTCCTGCTTCTGTTAAATTGGCCCTCTCATAATACACTTTTTTTTAATCAAACACTTTAAGCCAATGACTGTTAGTTCTAAGTTGGTTGGGGTCCAGAACGTAAAACGTGAGTAAACTATAGTTCTAGTCAACAGGCACCTTGAAATGTTATAGAATTTGTTATATCTATAAAAACTTCCGATTTCTTTTTACCTCATGATATTTGTGTCTTAAGTACTATTCTATCCTAAACTTCATTGGGAAGGAAATGTCTGGCTGAACTTTGTAAAGAGGACAGAAACCTGAGGGTAGGTATTTTCTCCATAACGGTAGAAGCCGTACATAACCCTGGGGAAAATTCACTGAATTGAAATTCACTAATTTTTAATTTATTAACAACAGGCTGAGGATGACTGTTATCATGGAGAAAAGATTTTTTTATATCAGATGTGGTGTTAGGTAAAGCGAGTTAGTTGAAAGTAATCTCATTATAACTATAAAACAGCAAAAAGTTGAGGAAGGACAAGAAGGAGAAGAGAAAGGGGAGGAAGAAAGGAGGAAATCGTTTCAGCTCCTGATTTTGACTCTACTCCTTTGTAAATACATTAAGTTTATTATCAAATAAATTAAATGGAATTGTATCAATGTCAGTGGCAGTTAGGACAAGACGAATGCAAACAATTTGTTGGCTTTACCAATTATGAAGTAGAGTCGGGCACCTGCCCCAGGTCCAAAGTAAACTCCTTCCTACGGCATTAACGGTATTAATTCTACTAATACCGCATGTATGGAAGGTTGGGTAGCCCTTTCGTCCTTTACCTGCATTATCCTGTAGTCCATTGATCTGTCATGCAAATGCAGAATAACTGGACCCGCTACCTTCCCGTTGTCTTCTTCAGACCATGAAAGAAAAGCTGATGCGTTCTCTTTTAATCCAACTGTTTATGCATGCTAAGTCAATAAAATTGACCCTTGCGCTTCAAGGCTTCTATCATGCTTGTATACAGCTAGTGGAAGTTAGGGTTAAAATAGCCTTTAATGGAAAAACTGCACCTTGCAATTATCACCACAAAAGAAAATTTCTATTAATGCGAAGGGAAAGTGTGACATCACGATTTTTAAAATGTTTGAATTTCGGGAAAACACTTAATTTTCATGTTACCCTATTAGTAAGAACGTCAATGGTCAAAATCGAGAGTGATGCGATTTCCCAACACCGAGATATCAGGTTTCAAAGTTTTCAATCTCTCTAGCAAAACCTTATTATTTGATGCTGGTTCGTAACGCAAGGATACAAGGAATATCAACAGAGTTTTGACCGGAGATTTTTGAAATCCAAACGCATTCACTTTAAAGGCTATATACATTACAGGTCTCTTATGTTGGGAAACAGCATATTCCAGAGTTGCCTTCAGATACCACGAGTCAAATCTTACTATTTCCAAAACTTTTGATTTGTGACGTCATCACCTTCCCTCCTTATAAAAGCATCCTTGATTTTCCGATGCCTTGGAGGATATGTAGTGCATTGTTATCCAGCCGTCGTATGACATTTGCAATACTTTACTTTACAGATACTTAAAAGAAGATTGAGGCATGATGAAAAAGCAAATTAACTTTTAATGAACTTAATTACCTTCACCATCAACGTCATCGTTTATATTGATCATCAATTAACGAATCAAAGTGGGAGCAATTTTACTTACCTCCTCAAAATATTGTGATCTTCTATTTTTGAGAGACGAAGCTTTTTTCAATGCTGCTTAGGATTGGTGCATGCTATATCGGATAGCTTTTCTCAACGGCATAAACGTACATCGGATAAGTCTTCTGTTTAAACATGAAACGAGTTTCTTCTACTCGAGTTTCATATCGGGGGGCTGTCAAGAAACGGCGGTTTCGAAAGCGACTCGTTTTGTGTCGGATAAGTGTGTAAGAGCAGAGATACATTCTGTAGTGTGCACACTTGTTCGTCTTGATTCTAATGCCAAATCTCGTTTTCTCGTAGGAGTATCGTAAACTTCGTTTTTATGTAGTACTACTGGATTGTCTCGTTGCAACAACTGTAAAAGCTTTTACTCATCACCAAATGCTAAATGGTCAGCCGTATTATCGAAGAACGAGTAATCACATTTTACAAAATTTACGGAGAACGATAAAGCCATATCAGGCATTGCCGTCGTCACAATGATAAGCGATTATCGATAATAACAATTCAAAAATGAGTCATTAAGATTTCCTTCTCTTCAAATTGGATAGCCTTTTTTGCTGTTGTAAAAATATATCCTTAATGGCGTGGGCCTAGCCTTAGTTGGAAGGATCAAAAGTGGAAGTAACATGTTAATTAGAGCTATATTATATTAGTTAGGGGGGAGAAATTGAGGGGCTGGGGCGCCTCCGCCGCCCACATAGATATGTGATTGTACTTAAATCGTTGGATAAAAATATTGGGTTTTGGTTGATAGGAGCTTTTAGTGGTGTGACTGCAGGTTTCTGACGAACCCTTGGGGAGGGGGGCTGACGTTAACGCTGCTACTCATTTATTTTCTCAAGTGTGTGA
>JAAAKL020018820.1:0-10079 GCA_010016065.2 Carybdea cf. marsupialis auct. non (Linnaeus, 1758)
GAAGCAGCGAGTGTACTGTGACTTGCTAAAATTGTGAAGCAGCGAGTCTACTGTGACTTTCTAAAATTGTGAAGCAGTGAGTGTACTGTGACTTTCTAAAATTGTGAAGCAGCGAGTGTACTGTGACTTGCTAAAATTGTGAAGCAGCGAGTCTACTGTGACTTTCTAAAATTGTGAAGCAGCGAGTGTACTGTGACTTGCTAAAATTGTGAAGCAGCGAGTGTACTGTGACTTGCTAAAATTGTGAAGCAGTGCCTACGTAGCGCAGGAGGATGTTTGATGTGTGATTGCTGTCCGATGCCTAAGATGCGAGTCCACAGATACGCCAACGAAGAACAAACAAGTTTCCTTTGGCATGCCCCATATTGGATTCGTGTTGTCTCCAGGATTCCAGATTTAATGAACCAGTCACATGGTAGACGTTGACAGATCTGGAAGATTCTGGGAATACTTAGCCTATATTTGCTTTTACACTAGACGATCCGAGCTAGTTTAACCTAGAATAGTTGTTTGTAGTGTAAACGCAACCTACAAGGGTTCATTTTTTACGGTGAATCGAACTTCCCATTGTTTCCGACAGCAAAATGCTGTGGCCATTGATACTAGTCCTCAGAACTGAAAACAGGGCGGGAAGGTTAATATAACTTTGTTTATGATATTTGATTGATGGGGATTTAAATGCCGTTCAAACGGCTGGCCTCGATTTGAGACGGAAGGTGCTCCATGCAGTGCTTCTTAGACATCAGTCCTTAGACATCAGGACTTCCGAGGAAGTAGGGATCGAAACTTTTTATAGAGGTGGCACCATGCTTATTTTGTGGCTGTTGTGTTTTTTTCGATATTGCTAGGAACCATATGTGTGGGAGATTGTAAGATATGTTGTTGATATGACAGCGGGTGGTGTAGGGAATGAATGGTTTCTTTGATACTCCTGGTTCTTGTGTTTATCTCTCTGCCCAATACCGTGCTATTTTCCGAGTCGAAGATGTTATCATTTTTCCACTGGACTGATATGTTGATGTTCCTTCGGATGAGGATCTGCAGATGAAGTGGTCCAACAACAGTTAGAAGGTTGTACAAGAAAAACATCAATCTACGAGAAGAAGGACAAGAGATCCCTTACTTCTTACAAATGATATGAAAATAGAACAATCGAAGAGGAACTGTTGATGTTTCCACTATGCCATTGCTTAGGTGCAAGTTGGAAAGCAGGTCCATTTGATTCGGAGCGAATCGTCTTCTCGTTTACAACAAAAACAAATTTTTTGTTTTGTGACTGCAACCGGGTACACCCCCCCCCCCCCCGAGTTAAACTAGCTCGAGTTCGCCCTGGATTGGTTTGTTTAGTATAAGCATGGGCTATAAGAACTGTCTGAACCAAAGTGATTTGACCCAAGGATCGTAATCCAGTTGAGATTCTGTTTTCTGTGTGACTTAAATCTAGTCGACCCTTAACTGTATTTTTACTTTGCCATAAATGTTGTCCTCATTACTTACTACAGAAACTAAAGAACTTTCAGTGGAGTTTTCAAAAAAATCACCAGAGAAGCCAGCAGAACCCAAGGAAAAAGAAAACAACGCAGAGAATGGCAAAACTGGAAAAGAAGAGTTGACAGAGCATGAGGAAGAGTTAGCGGAAATTCGAGAATTTGAACACCAGCCAGTAGTTCAAAAATGGGCATTGCGAGGTCTTACAGTCGGACTTCTGATTGCACTAGCTATTCTGTGGATTGTGTATCGCTAACGTGAAAAATAGGTTTTGATACCTTTCTTTTGGAAAGCTGATGTTTTCGAAGACGGTGAAGTGGTACCTCTGCATTAGCGATACCTTCACTTTCTTATTGGATCTTTTGTACTTATTTCATGTTCAACTTGAATCAGCCGTTCAGACTCTGCTTACTAAATTTTGCATGTGATGATCTGAACAGAACCATTAAGGATGTTGTATTAGTGTCGTCTTCCTGTGTAGGAGATGTGCTTTTATAACAATTGTACTGGCCTCGACAATCTGCTTGATTTTTTGCTAGTAAAACTTTCCAATCGATCACATACGAGGTCTTAAAAGGAGTTCCGTTTTTTGTAAATTGGATATTATTAGTTATTATCAGAAATTAGACACCATCTGGTATTACCGTACCCGCTAAATTTCAGGTTGTGTGTATATGGGTTTTTTTATGACGAGTTTTGATCTGTTGTGGAACTTTTTAGTTCTCAGTTAGAACAAGTTTCCAGATTTGGTAAGTTGTCAAGTTTCAATAAATCTTACGGAAAAGAAGGTCTTCTTTGCGATTCAACAGAAGATAAAAACCCTTTCGTTTTATCGCAGCACTCGTTCCACTTCTGTAATTTCGTTGCTTTTAGTAACAGTGCTATGTATTGAGTTTTTGAGAGACCCTTTGCACCGTTCTTCGTCTGGCGATGCACTCCGTACAAACATTGATATCATTTTGTCATGTAGGAGTTTTCAAGCCCACTCCCCTTTTCAGTCCCTTTCGCAGATCATATTTGTTTGTGAACATTTCTCATTAGAAATCACGAACTCCATGTTGTACACTTGATGATCCACTCACACATGCCAGAAGTCTCAAAGATAGACGCAGTCACATGAACGAACAACTACACGCACGTACACACACTGAGATGAGTATCGAGTTGCTTAGGGCATTTTGTAGGATACTGAAATGAGATTTCTGTAAATTTATTGATTAAATTTGAGGCCTCTCTCTCTTGCTTATAAGTTAGGTGTAGTGTATTATCTTGGATTAGTGTTGATTGAGTTCTCATCTTCGTAGTTGTAGATGAAGTTGAAAGTGGAACACCCGCTGGCCTTGAGAGTAGCAGTCGAGTATTTCTGTCTATCACGTTACATATAGGGTAGAGTCAGGAATGCCTTTCCCAGCTATTTAAATTTGCCCAGATAATTAAGGTGCACATGGTATTGGATTGATGTTACTGCAAGTCTTAAAGGTGATGGCAAGACTGGCATTGCATGGTTCTGCGTTGCAACCCAGTCCACGTATTTATAGTGTGTTGGTATCGCATGTCAGACCTTTTGAGCTGACTTCGTCATCTGATACGGAGTTGATATTATTAATGTGGTAATCATGAATTAGTGATGTATGTCCATAAGGATGCGAGTTAGCAATTCTATGGGTATTTCGTGTCATTTCAAATGGATCAAATATATACAAATGTAATGCATGAATGTGAATCTTTGACATAGCCGATGATATATTATGGATAAATGCTATGAAATTTCAAGATTTTTTTAAATGGATTTAAACATACGATGCCATGCTATGCTGTGGCTCGTGTTTTATCATACTGATTCTTAAGAAGCTGTAGAAGTTCTTTTTATATATATTGAACTCGCATTAAAATCTCTTCCGAATTGATAGAAGGACAATTTGTGAGGTGTTGCCAAGTCTTCATACCTGCACTCGAAGTAAGCAAACCGTCCCTTAGAGGGGTCAGCCGTGAGGGGTGTTAGATCCCCCGCTTCATTCTTATTATAAGATTAGAACCTATTAAAGTCACCCCCCCCCCCCAATCCATCCACCCAACACATCGTGTCACAAGTGCTGCCAAAGTGCTGTGTTCACTAACATCTGTTGTAGTAGAGATGGAAACGACCTCGATGATATTGCTTTCACTAGAAAGTTGTGGGAAGACTTCTTGAAGAACTTCGTGCAATATGAAGGCTTGGTGGGACTTTAAGTATTCTGTATGAAAATTGTCGTGAAATGAATGTATCAAAGTGATGTAAGCAATACTGTCTCTTAAAGGCTATACGCCAAATTCTTTCTTCAATTGTACAGATTTGAAGTTCTTGGTATTTTTGTAAGTAGATGCTGGTGGGAATGGTATAACAACGTTGTTTATAAGAGTGTGAAGAAAACACCAGTAAGTTGGTGTTACTTTTCTTGACTTGATTCCGTCTTCGCAACTGTTGTGCCCAACCTTAAGCGTACGAGCTGGTGGAACTGGTGCTTTAGCCCCCCAAATTTAGGTTAAACACTTTTCTGATATTAATAAACATTTTTTTTCCAGGCAGCGGAAACATGATAAGAAGAAATAGAACTTGTTTGCGTCCAAGTATATAATAGTAAGAAAATAATGTGATCTAGTATATCGTCGAATGTTCTTTGATTGGAAGTCAATAATTGAACATCCTCTGGCAAATTTGTGTTCATCATTTTTCGAGATTTTGGGACAGAAATGAATTGACCCTCCACCCTCCTTGTATATGTTGGCCTGTGCGCTTTTCTGCGTCATCTTAATTTGAGTGTCACTACATAAAGCCTTGATCTTGCACAGATTCATTATTTCTTAACGAATCCATGTCGGTTCGGAAAGTAAGTGGGATGGTTCGTTGATTGGTGGTTCGTTCTTTGTGGATTGGCCCTTCGCTTATTCTCAATGATATGTTAAGGATATTTTTTTTCTGTCATCCCTAGGATTCCGAATTTGAAGTCGTAACGATATTTTAGGGTTGATGTTGGTTGGAATATGTTTTCTAGGTAATTGCTTGCGAAATTGAGCGATACCCTCCAATGGAGGTACCACGAGAGATTGTGACACCCTTCCAAGGGGAATTTTCTCTAAGAGGAGGTGACAAAGCCAAAGGGATCCCTGGAAGGATCATAAAGGGAGTGATGGATCACAGCGGTTTTACTTTCTTGATCGTACTGTCTGTTACCAATTTCCCGAACCCGATCATTGCTCTCGTTCGATATACCTTGATGGCATGACATTCATTTACTGTGACTGAATTCCAGCAACGCTCTTGCAGGCACCAAACAACAATAGAACTATAATTGCTGCCTTTAAATACGTACTTGTATCTACGGTAGCTACAGAGTTCGGGATAGGCGTCTGTGTTCAGCCGGCGTACCGAGTTGAGCATTTCGCAAGCTGTTTATTGGTCTTGGCATAAAAGGTGTAAATCTTGAACTTTACTGGTCTAGCAGTTCGAGTCTTGTATCAATTGCCTCATTAACAATACGAAGGCAAGAATGCTACGTCAGTCCAAGTTTCAACCAGTTTTTTTGCTGTTTAAAATGCATGGTGGTATGGAGACTTAAAAGTGTTCTCGGAGAAAACGAATGGGATCTGAGGCGCTGGAATTTGCTATGTCAGTTACGCATCTGCAGAATCGGGTTTTGGTTGAGTGTCTCGTAAGATCAAGTAAAATAAACTTAAACAATCCAAGGCTCATTTCAAGCTCTTTTGGGGCCTCTCGACGTGCCATCATATTTCTAGCCTCGTCGAAAAAAAAGCGCCTCCGAGGGGAGTCTCTAATCAAAAGCATTTTGAAGGTTATAGTTTGTGCGAGTAATGAGCCGGAAGATGATTCTAGGATTGAATGGTCCTCTTCATCTTCACCAAAACGTGCACTTGTATGAAGGGGAATGCCCTGGAGGCCAACCAGTTGACTAGGGGCTCTCTTTTCGTTTCCCCTTGAAATTCCACAAATTATTCGGGCTGATTACCGCTGCAATTGGAGCGTTTTGGCTACGTGGCATCTTCCAACCCGCTCCTTGCTCAATCCCCAGTCTTGTCTCGATATGCAGTGTTTTCTGTCTCAAAAATCGCTTAAAGATGGATGTCGATATCCGTCGGTGGAATATTGGGAGCCGATTTGGCGAGAAGAGAGGTCATGTTATCAACGGGGCTCGTCTGGTTTTAGTTGGTAGAGCGCACGGCGCGCATGCGTGGGTAACCGGCTCGAATTCTGTTGATGACGTTTCTGTTTCTGTAGTACCTGATCAAAAATATGCCGTTTATTTTTCACGTTGTCATACTGTCGTGTTAGAGCACGCGGACCTTGTGAATATAGGATTTCTTCTTCCCGTCATTCCTAACCTTTGTCCTAAAATACTAACTACCAATCAAATACTGTCACGCAAACTTTAGCGACTCCTTGATTATCCTTAACCTATCATAACCTTTCTTTGTAATTACGTTGTGTATGATTGGTCGGTTTAACATTTATTGATGATAAATGATGTTGTAAAAAGAGGGTTGAGTGACCGAGAAGATGCGAGAGAGGTCGTGATGATGAATCATTACTGACTTCTATCCTTTCGATGTATATATATAAATATATATAGATATAGATATATAGATATAGAAAGAAACAGCACTAAAAGCAGTTGAACATACTGTATAATAAAAAAAAACAACTTCAGCTTTGAAGCAAGTTTTCGGATGTATATCCTTCTTCAGGCATATATATATTTATATGGCACTGATGAAGCTAACAGCGAAACAAAAGATTAGGTTTTTGGTGATGGTGAGAATTGGGGATCGACTTCCCGGATTGTCGACTGTACTATTGCACTATTTAGAAACTCTGTACATTGCAGAAAAGGGTTAACAGCTATTTGTGCATCTCAAATTATCTTACAAGGTTGTGGCCTGCATCCATGGAAACAAGTCTGTTTTGAAGTTGAGAGGCCGAGAGGATGGGCTACCTTACATTTGAATTTCTATGTCAGGGTTCAATTACACATGTACACAGTGTACGTGCACTTGCAAGACTCCTGTTGGCGTAAGGTCGAATTTCTTTAAAGGTGCGTTAACGCATACTCCAAACCACCCAATGCCACCAACAAATGAGACTCCTCTGAGAAGTTCTCCAATAAACGCGAATGAGTGCAAGATGTGGAATCCTTCCCAGTCATTGTCACCCTATAAACGAAGAGACGTTTCGACAAATATGCAAATTTATGGCAGACATAAAGTCTCTTGCCAGTTACAATAAGATGCAATGGTAACATAAAGTGAGTTGAACGTATAAACTGGTCCTTTATTGTGCTTCTCTTGACATTTGACCGCTTGGGAGAACATGTGGCTACCAATTCTAGACATGGGACATTTCACAGCTCTTGATGTAATGTTGAACCTAATTACTTTCATCTCAGGACAGTACCACTACCGAGATGCAGCTACAAAAAATTCTATTTCCTCGGTAAGAACTGAGCCTGTTCCAGCTGGCTTATTACCTATATCTACAGTTTCTCCTTTCAGGAAACCGATGCTTTGCAACGTAATCACTTGCCATCTATTACGCACACCAGTTTTGAGGTTTGCAAATTACTGAGCCACATGTTTTGTAAGGTTGTGTTGTTCCTCGAGCAACATGCGACTTACATTGATTGCTTTGTCAATCTCCCCCATCTTAGGATCCCTTTGAGCTTTCAGCATTTCTGCTACAGTGCCATTTTCAGTACCAGACATCGTATCCTCTAATCACACAAAAGACATAAAAATCATAATCACGTGATCTAGTCATCTCAGTCAGATCTTTTCTTAATCAGCAGCCCCCGATGCGAAGTTGGTCTCTTCAATTAAACCACCCCCAAATAAATAAATGAACCACCACGCTAACCTGTTTGACGACTTTTCACTCGACTACCCCAATAGCTCAGTTTGCACGCACGCCACCACCAAACAGGCCAAGTAAAGAATAAAGAGTGGTTTGGCGCATAAACAAGAAACGCCCCTTAATTGGACTACCAGGGGGGGGGGGGGTGAAACCATAGAAAACCCCTTGCCGTCTCATGAGGGTCGCTTCTCCGATAGCGGCAAATAAGCATTACAACTTTGCTACAGTAGGTCTTTTTGGCTAAAGAAGGGTTGTAACTGCCACCACTTCCTCTCCTCAATGTACTTAGCGCTCAAACAGCGACACATTTTCCCCGCGCGCATACCTTACATTGGTTAACCAGCTTTGAAAGTTTGACTCAGCTTGTGTCCATCTATGAACGCCTTCCAGCTCTATGCGGAGGGAAAGTGTGAAGTCAATTGTATATTGTATTGTATTTTGGAAAAAATACACAATTTTCATGTTGCCTTATTAGTAACAACGTCAATGGCTACAATCGAGAGTAATGCCCTTTCCTAACACCGAAATATCAGCGTTCAAAGTTTTGAATCTCTCTCATAAAACCTTATTATTTGATGCTGGGTCCTTACGTAAGGCACCAAGGAATATCAACAGAGTTTTGACCAGAGGCTTCTGAAATTCAAACGCCTCTAGTTTAAACAATGTACACACACTACGAGTCTGGTATTTTGCCTTTAGATATCTGAAGTGAAATCTTACTATTTCCAAAATATTTGATTTGTGACGTCATTACTTTCCCTCTGCATTAAATACATGCACCAAATAAGGAATCGGCTACTTCAAACCTGGCCATAAAATTCGGTTCGGTAAGTCAGACTGGACAAGTCAAGTTAATACAATATCCTGCTATGCAAATAGCCGTTATTTGGATAATCCTTGGCAAGTATGCCATTATTATTATGTCAATACACACATTATAATGCAAATGGATTTGGGTTACAACATTGAACACGCATTGCATAGCCAAGATAAATACGTCATATGTTTAAATCAGTGAATGGGTGCTTGCGGCTAATCCTTGACAAGGCAGATCAGTGCTTATTCAAAGTCCTTCTGGTAGAGGCTATTAAAGCGTGGGCTGATTCTCAGGAGAGAGAGGGGGGGGGGCGCTTCTAATGACTACATGAAACCCGGTAGACCCGTAATTATTCAGGAACAACTATTATGTTGGCTAAAGAATCCGGAACACAAAGAGGGAAAGGGAAGGAAGGTCACAATTATGACCTGCTTTTGAAATAATCTCCACTCGCTTGGACTTAATTTGTTCAAATATTTCTACTTTAATCTGCAACAACTTACTCAGATTCTCAATTTATCAGTTAACTTCAGCTCAAATTACAATGAAACAGATCGTTACATAGCTTTATATCAAAGGGATGCAACTAAGGGGTGTTGTAGATCAAAATGAACCCCGTCTCATAAACCAAACCTGACTGTGTATAAACATTACTTGAATGAAGATCGGATCTCTTTGGATTCGAATACCAGATAACTTCTTCTAGCTCTCATTACTGTCTAACCTTTACATGCTTTTGCCTCGGCACTATTCACCAGAAGTGGAAAAGCCGCCCAGAGTAATTTACCATTTTCAAAAAAGCACTGCACCTATTCAAGGATTTACCGTCTGTCATGCGTTTAAGATGCACTCTGCCACATCAAATAGTGCATGACTACATACCTAGATTCTTAAAGTGTGTCTTTTCATGTGAGACTACACGAGGATGACAAAAGATTTAACTGAATAGTCACAACCAAGACTTGAACTACCTCCATCCCGGAATCAGGCCCGTGGCCAAGGAGGGGGCGAGGGGGCCAAGACCCTCCGCACAATACACTTGCCCCACCCTGCACGCAGAAACCTTACATGACTTGGCACAGAGAGTTTCACGTTGAAACTTTTACATTGCCCCCCCCCTTAAAAACGTCTTGCCCCCTTCGCTGATTTCGTCCTAGCTACGGGCCTGCCCGGAATATTTGTACTAAGGACAAGCGGATACTATAGAAAAGTAAAAATGTCACCACCGGGATTCGAACCCGCGACCCACGCACTCGAGGCGTGATGGTCAATCAACTGACTTATGGTAACAACCCTGGTGGTGACATTTTTACTTTTCTCTCTCATTTTTACATTTTTACTATTCAAACTTGATATTTTTAAATCCTCTCTCCTCTAGAATTTACTTATGTCAAAAAAAGCATTCTAGAGGTAAAGAAGAGGTATTGCATAGCGGAGAAATGATTGCGTGGTGTTGATATCTTCGTTTTCGAGCTGCTATTTGCTTGTTCTACACCAATGCTATAAAAAGATCGGTAACTATTTAAATTATTGACTCTCTTTGTCGGTGCACTTGCTTGAGCTTTACCCCTGATTATTGCGCTTCATGATCATATCAGTTAGTTACAAATATGAGGATACTCGCACTATATTACTATGATATCGAAAAAGTCGAAAAAGTCCGAAAAGCGATTCCAAAAAATTATACGAAGCTCGTATTACCATAATGGAAAATGTTAGGTTTTTCTCACCGCATGCCGCGCGTTAACTGCTGTCTTTGGCTATGCTCATATTGAATTATCTACGTATTCCTCTTACAAGCGTTGTTCAGACTTTACTAAAAACAACCTCGAATTCTTACGATCCTGCAAACTCTAACGATACCTATAGAAT
>JAAAKL020018821.1:0-10078 GCA_010016065.2 Carybdea cf. marsupialis auct. non (Linnaeus, 1758)
ATGGCAATAAAAGCGAAAATTAAATCCAAGTTTTCTATCATCATTCTCAGGGTTTAAAAATATTGAAATGAAGCAACCTGTTCAAAAAGCAAATTACCAAATTAAACTAAGTAGATAATAACAATGGGCAAAAAGTGGAGATAAACAATGAGCTTCATAAGAGACAGTAGAAATACAGAAAGATCTACCTAATAAAACAGCATTTCAATTGGGGGTCACTATGGTCATTACAAACGTGACTACCTTCGAGGAGAGTGTAATATGTCTCCTGAATGATTGAGATAAATGGAGAGAAAATAGTGTCAATGTGGAAGACCGCAGACTTTTTTTGTAAAAATTACATTATCAACTTAGTTGAATAGGGTAACTTTATTAACTTAAACATTTTAAATATAAATCATATATATTTATATTATTTATAATATAAATTTGTTCTACTTCTCTTAGATCAGGAAACATCTCCAAAAAAGTCGTTCTCTCAAGACAGTCGTCCTCATTATTTGATATAAAATGTCCTGAGATCAATAGGACTTTATCATTTTTTCCTTCTTCAGGAGAATGAAGAAGATAGTAAGAAAATCTTGAAAATCAATATCACTCTTGTCAACAAGACTTTTTCGACCCACTCTAATTGATGTATCTAGAGCCACCATTATCATTGCCCAAACGTTTTACCACTCCAAAAACAGGTTTTGACCTTTCCTCTTTCAAATGCAATTATAGAGTCCTAAAAGTCTGGAGCCACTAGAAAATAGAAAGAAAATTGGTGTCTGTGGCTTTACCATATGAGCTATGAAGATATAAACATCAATGCTTTAGTTTGCCCCGCTGCTGCATTAGTTTCCTATTCTCCAGAGATTGACATAGCATTTACCTCTATAAAATTTTTGAACAATCCAGCCCATCAATCTATCTCTTTCAGAGCATATAAAAAGTAACATCACCGATATCTTTCGAGAAGTGATGAATATATGTAATTTTACAAAGCTTATTATGAACCTTTATCTCCTGATTTTTTAACTTGGAATCGCATTTGAAGTAGTACACGGAGAGTGAAAGTAATGAGCTCGAAATAATTTACTTTTAATTCATTGCCGACTTCTGTAGGAATCTTTGTAAGATGGCGAGTTACATCTTTCAACTTTAAACCATGACAAAAATTTTTGTTACTTCTATAGAAATACTTTAAATTTGTTGAAGGTTGTCATCAATTGTAGAGGATGGTACTAAATGACTTTCACTCGACGCATAATTGTACCTTCATACAATACCTGATTTTAACAGCGTTCGATAAAGATTACGGGGAGAGTGCAATTTTAAATTTATGCATTTAAAAGCCTTTTAACTGTCATCATTTCATTACATGATTTTAAGTTTTCCTCCCACAAAGAAAAAGAAGCTTATGAGAAAACCATAAAAATCATATCAGTACCAGCTTTATTTTCTCGGATATTCAATTTTGTGACGTCCTACTCTTTAAAACATATATGTTAAGAAGCGAAAATCAAACAACGTTTTTTCTATTAACAGCATCATCGTGGATAGCTTAACTAACAAAACACATGTTTAATTTTGTTTTAAATTGTTAGACAGTAGTACATAGCAAGACAGGAAAAAGCCGTTGCCTTAGTATGCCGTAAAACAGCCGGCAGTAGTTTCTGAGGCGCTTGTTTACACTTTTTAGACAAAAGGTTTTACTTAGATTCACATGGAGTACTAAGATTTATTTTGTTGACCATAAATTACATTGTTGACGTAAATAGTCTGCAGTGACATACGAAGATCTTCCATGCAAGTAGAGCTTTAGCAAGTGCGTATGAGGAAGTTAAATCGTTGTTACGTCGAACATCGCAAAACAAAAACAAAGCAGAGCACCGACGTCGAAAAATAGAGGCCGCCGTGTTTACTGTACATGTTTTCGTCATTCAAAACACATGCAGAAGCTGCGGGAATCCCTTCACTGATCGGATTATTTGATCCACGTGCTTATTAATATCGGCGGATTAGTATGTGTCGACTGGAGTCCTCAATATTGCGAAAGATTTAAGTTCAATTTTACTGAAATACTGAGAAGTTTAATTAAGTTTTGCAAAAAGTAGGAAATGTTAGTGGACGTTTGTTCTTAACAAGAGTAATTAAAAGTTCATGATAACCCACAAGAAAACTCATCAGGTTGATATTTCGAGGAAGGGTTTAGGGCTGCCATGGCATTTCAAGAGATTTAGTTAGGAAACGATTTGTGCATTAAGTGATGTGCGTTATTAGTTAGTGTAAAGTTGTCAAATTCTTCTGTAATTTAAAAGGCGGAACATAGAACTTCTCCAACTTTCCTTGGCCTTTATTAAATGGACATTAAAGCTTTTCTTCCTAACGTGGACAAACATATTGAAAGGTGAATATGTCTTTCTTCTTAGATATATAGCAACTGAGATAACAAAAATTGATTGATGCTCTCCGTTACTACTATTAAGACTATCATGTATTTGTATCCATCACTCTACCTGAATTTAAGTTATACTTAATTTTTACAGGTTATAAGCGTAACCTGCCACGCTTTAAGGCGAAGAACCCCAGTAATAGTACCTGCAGTCAAGTTGCGTGACAAAATCAATCAACTGAAATTCTTATCTGAATCGTTAGGCATTCAGACAAGTTACATAAGATTTTGTTAACCGGAGTTCAGTACTTCTTTACTTCATCGATTTCTTATGTTAAATAAATCCCATTTTGGAAGTTTTGGTGAATACTATGGAGGAAGCGACTTTTTTGAGTACGATGACGCGATAGTTAAGCAGTAGATCTTCAGCCTGATGGTTTTCGGAAAGAGTCTGAATTTCAAGTTAACGTCAAGATACGATTTGACATGGTTTGTCAGTATGCCATTCTGGCTTGTAATTCAACACAGAATTATGATTTATAGCATTTTCTCCCTCGCTTGTTTCTCGTATCCTAGAGCTATGATGATATATTTTTCAATGACGGTATCTTTGCATACCATGCTGCCAGGCAAGTGTGTCAATTTTGCTATCAGTTCTTTGGAGAAAAGACAACACCAATCTTTTGCCAGGCAACGGAAGTTGTATAAAATCATGAAGTCATATAAATTGCATGAACTGGTTTGTAGTGTTATATATTTTCTCTATAAAGTTCAATCATAAAGTTTCTTAAATTAAATATCTTTTTATTTCTATAGCGGACTATGACTCCAAGTGAAATGGAATATTTGAACATGAAATTGTACAATTTCATACTATTATTTTACCATATATTAATGAGTCTATCGTTCCAATCTTTTGTGTTTATTCTTTTTCTATGTTAGGAGAAACTGTCTTTTTATGCAGAATGTATTAAATGTGATCATTAAACAACAGATGGAAGGGTCGTCTACGTAGAAGTCATTCAAATGATCAGAACAGTACAGAAAGAACATCAAGAATCAACAGTGTTGTGAAAAAAGGAATGTTCAAAATAAGAACATATGGCTTTTTTCTAACTTTGCAATCTAAGCCAAGTGTCATTACATTCGTTTATGATAGCACTGATCTTTCACAGGGTTATAGTTCCAACCCATTGCTAATACCTCATCCTTCCAATGCTGGGTCAGGAACAACCTAAGGTGACATTGCAATCTGAATAAGGGAAACAAATGTAAGGAGAACCTGTATGCACGAAAAAATTTTTTGCATTTATACGGCATTTTCATAAAAACTTGACAGTGTAAAGTATTTTCCCTATGGGATCAATAACTTTTGCATTGAAAGCACATGATTTGTAATAACGTAATCCTGCCAAATATAACTTAATGGAGCAGTTGCCATAACAACTGTTTTGCCTTGTGTTTGACAACATTTGATTGGTTGTAACTAGGATCTAGTGTATCTTCTGATTCAAATGAACAATTAAACCCGATTTCTAGTAGGGTTCCATTGGTCATTAAAGCACTAGATACAATTGCTGATTCCCATGCACCTACACAGGCTCAATACATCATGTTAAATTGAGATAAATACTACCTAATATTTTAAAAATCCATTAGCTGGGAATTGGAAATATTTATGATGAGTAAAGGGTACAGTTTTCTTTTGCCGAAAATATAAGACTACGACCATAAATGCGGCGTTCCAAATATAATGCCCCTGATGATTAAATTTAGTAGGTACATAAACAATTTACTTGTCATGCTTAAAGATGGAAAAGCTTAGTGGTAAGAATGTACGTGGCATGGCAAGTTTGAAACGTGTTTTGTTCATGAAGGTATCAAAACTACAAAACTTGCAGCCTAGTGTTTACAATTTCGCTAAATGCCTTTCAACAGTGACTCAATTAACCTGCAACATGAATTTCCGTAACCTAGTAAGAATCGGATCAAATAAAGTATTAATTAGGCCCTGATTTAAAGAGATAGAGGCAACAGGAGCAGTAAAATTACTTCCAAGACCTTTTTACATTGGTATTAACCCACTTATGAATTTCATACGTCCTTCATCTTCGCTTAGGAGCCGCAAGCTACGATTAAACACAGGAAGTGGTTCACGAGGGAAAAAATGCAAAACACTGTACCATAAGCATGTAAATCTAAATTCGTCCATTTTGGTATGGGTTTTACTTCCATAAATTGTGATGGAACAAATATGCCTTGTGTCGTTACATATATTTACACGTGTCACTTTTACAATTTCTGATCACATTACGTATCATTCCTGTCATTCCATTTTGTTGCATTCTTTGTCCACAGTTGAATAAATAGTCTACCTCTTTAATGATAAAACTTTGTTTGTTTTATTAATGCTAGCTTTGCTGCGATAGTACCTGGATACATTTCAATGCCTTCTGAAGAAAAATAAATTTTGTTCAGAATGTACAGAAGCGATGAAGCATGTTGCAAACCCTAGCATCCAGCAGTGGTCATCACGCTCGTAGTTTTAAACTTGCAACAGACTCTCCTAACTAATGCATGAAATAGTTTTGTTGCTAAAGAGCAGAGATTAGGCAAAATGGGGTATCCTTTTACGATGTATGCCAACATGTATGAACTATTCTTGGCTGAACTTGAGGTCTGGTAACTATGATATTCTTTTAAGCGTTCTAGTGCTCAAGTCAAAATTTTGACCGTTCGTTGAGCATGTCGTTCATTCAGTTATTCATGTCTTAATAGCAATTAATGTCATTATAAAAATACCTATAAAAGTTCTAAGCTGTGAAATTTGCGGGCTCGATCAACCATTGAAAGAACGTTCCTTGAGTCTGTGGATTTGAGTCACAGCAGGGTAACAGCTCTTGTGTAAAACCGCGATGAATTTCGAAGCACTTATAAAAATATACAGCAATTCAAGAGCAAGAGAATCTGTTTTAGATTTCATTAGAGTGGAAAGCTAAACTACAGAGCCTACTGAATTATTAACGGCCCCTTGGACAGGATTACGAACTCGGCTGCAGGGGCCCCACTAATACCTATTGTATTCAGCCTGTCAAAGGGCTTAGTCGATAGGAAACTGAACTGGTAACTTGAGTGTTGTCAAACTGAGTCTTCTGATTCCATGTTTTTCTGTCACCTGCCCTTAGCTGTGACCTGTAAGTCATTTCCCAAAGGTTTTCATTTTCTCAGGGTGTAACATTAGTGCTTTAGTTGGTATGAAGAAGGTATTTCCACTTTCATTTAGCTAGGGCTTTACTCTGTTGGGTAGTAAAACATGCACAAGTTAATTTGATCTGAGGTATGCTTTGATGGGGGTGTAATTAGTGTTAGTAAAAATATGTAAGACGTACATTTGTTATTTAAAGGAAAAAGGGAAAGGTAGTACTCAGAAATTAAACTAATGAAGTTCTTTGCCAATATTTGCACGAATTTGGGCTTGGTGCGCAGAGAAATGTTTTTAAATGCAAGACGTGATGGAGTACTTATGATATGATTGAAATTAGCAGCCAAGTACGCTTAGAGGTAATGTTATCCAAAGAGTTAAACCTTTATAAGATCAAGTTCTAATAAACTAAACTTTTACTGAATTAAAATGTATACATCTAGTAGTGATTCAGCGGATTAATATGTGGACATTATCTTTAGCATTTGTGATGTAGGAATGTAAATGTAAAAAAGGCACAAACGCAGAATCTTTGTTTGGGTTCAGACACAAAAGAGTACTTTGATACAAAGGAAGTAGCTTCATTTCCACAGCACATAACAGCAAGGCTTTATTTGCTCTCCTGCTGTTAGATTTATATGTCGACTGGTACATTAACAGTGGAGCCATTTTTGGTAACATGATTACTGCTGCAATGCTAAGCTACATTAAAGTTTTTCTAATCTGATTGATATGTAACCAGTAAAAGCAACAAGGGTGTAGAGAACAGGGGAGGGGAAAATGAGAATGCACCTGTCTCATTTTTATGTTTAAGGGGAGTCTCGCTCTCGTTCATAATTTACGTTGTATTTTGCTTTAACAGAAACGTTCTTGTTGTAAAGATTTCTAGGGGCAGCTTCTCTGCTTCCTAAAAGCTACCCCCCTCCCCAAAATGCATTAATCAAACTACAATCCATTGCTGACACCCCTGAACTAATAAGAGTTCATCTGAAAAACCTTATCCATACATTTATCGATGAGTTTTGATTCCTTCCTCTTCTCCTTTGGGCAATATCACTTAATAATTAACACCCTTCAGTTCCCCAATTTTAAGACAAGTTCCTGTTAACCTCCTCCCTTAGCTGTCAGTACCTCAGTTCCAAGTGTTCCGTTGTTATATGAACTCGTTAATCCTTAAAACGAGCAATATCAGCCTGCACACAAAGACCTAAACGTAGCTTTGGAGTGCGAGTAAAAGTCGTAATTCTCCATTAGAAATTGTATTTGGACAAATAAATGCGGTTTTTGATTAGATCACTTTCTCAACACTGCTATGGCCATAATCACCATATATACAGTATATCTACAAATGATTTAATCCTCCACGCATACTGTAGATCAAGTTATAGCAACCAACTCTTACTGTACAGCATACAAAGTCCATGGGATTTATAATTTCAAGACATAGGGCGTTTGTCGCCTAGAAGCAAGTACTCATGTTTGCTCAATGAGCAGAGTATACGTAGAACAGAGTGCGCGTATCGATAATTCAAAATTTGAAGGGTCCCTTGCATTAAGCAAACAAATATTCTGCATAGGTCATTCAGTTATCATTCTATTCTATTAATAAAATAGTTTGAAGGTTTGCAGATTGATGTTTAAAGTACATTTTAAGTGAGGAGATAGTTTGATGTATTTGTGATCTTCATAGTTAGATATGTGCATTACTCTGAGCATCTGATACAACCGAATCAAATAAAATTAATATAGTACTTTAAATTGAAGTTCAGCCACGACCTCAAATGAAAAATCATTCTCTGAATATCTTTTAAATAATTCAAAGAGGGTGACATTCTTCAAATAAGGAAGGAATTACGAAAGTCTATTGATATGTCTATTGCACTCCCAAAATCGTATCCAAGGAAGCCTAGACTGAGCACTAGGTTATTATTAAGATACCATAGCATTTATAAATATACGATTTAACTTACGAACTCAGAAATAAATCGCAAATTTACGCTAACAAGAAAGTAAGTTGGGATTTCAGTAAGTTAGTCAAAATTGGTTAGGATGTATTGATAGGTTCACAAATCAGTAGGAGCAAAGATATTCATAAAATATGATAATGATGCATATATTTTATAACATTCACTACTATCGAGTATTGTAAACCAATAGGCAATAGTTTTTTTACGTCGCCCAAGCTAATAACTAGTAACTCTAAGGAGTTCCTATTACCTTGGAAAATTTAGTTGCCTTTCTAAACTAGATTGGCCTTTCGATATTCTCATTTGAAACTGATTGGATTTTTAAATTAATAAAACAAGTTTTTCCTGGCTTATGCACTTTTAAAACCTTCATAAACGTAATGCTGATAATACTTGCAATAATGGATGTATTAAGAATTTTCTTAAAATTCACATCTCTGTTTACTACCTTTAAGTTCGTTAAGAGTGCCAGAAATGATTTTGTTGTCGGTTTCCATTCCACATATTGCACATACGCTTAATAGGGTTGCAATCAAATTCCTGTTTTAAGTTGTTACCAAAGTCAGCATATCTTAACGATTTTTTAGTCTTGATTTGAGCTTAATTTTGTCTCGAAACAGAGTGTAACTGTTAAATTATAAAATCATTTATTAATTTCTGCAATCACATCAGGTGGTCTTCTGAGATATAAGTAAGGTCGAACAATGACCTTTCAGATCACAAAAGATACTTTAATCAGAATTACAAAATATCAGCAATCATTTTCAAATCATATCTCCAATTTTACTTGCCTTATTGAGAATGTTGGACAAACTAGACACCATGTACTGAAGAGTTTGTGGATTTATTCCATTCCAAACTCAGCATTTTATAAATTATCAGGAATGGCTGGAATGAGTGCTAGTAAATCATAGGCTACATCCATGCTAATAAATCAGTAAATATTTGTCACTTTAATATGAAAACCAACAGGATTGTTAGTTGATCTATCAGCTATTAAAAATAGCTTTACTTTTAAATTTGAAGGAAATAATATTAAGACAGTTTAAAAATTAACAAATACCTAACACCCTTCTGTTATTATTCACAAACTCGAACAATGACGATGAGCTAGAAAATCTTTCTTTCTTTTAAAACACATTTGTGGCTAGTCTGAAAATTTTTTTTCTGATCCGACGCATTGTCTGAGTTGATAAATGAGCAACAACTGATTTTTGTTCACTTGATTCAATTATTAACGAGGTTTCCTCACAATGAAAATTCTAGACTACCGCTGGCCACGCTAAAGAGCCCTAAGCTTTAGTTTTCGATACTTTCGTAGTATCGTTGTAGTGTCAGACGAAGGGAGTTGTAGATTTTTTAGTAAGGGCATGCATGCCAAGGTTTTCTTTCAAAGTTTTTACTTATTGCTTAACCAGCTGTGAGAGCTCAGGGATACGACGTAGTAATATGTTTAAGTTCTTTAGATTGTTGCTAAAAGATTCCAATTAATAACGCCTAGCTTACGATATTAAATTGTTACTCGTTCAATCATTTACTTTGGTACGGTTGCCAATACACAGATGAGCAATCTAGTAAGACTACATTTCAATCACTTGATTACGGTTGCGAGTAACACACCAGCCCTTGTTATAATCAAGTATAGGGTGTGTCCTTTTGAATGGTTGAAACTACCAACATGTTGAGAATGCCATAATGATTACAGCCTCTTGTTGAACATCTGAACTTTTTTGGTCATCAGTATGGTAGTTTAAGTTCCACACTCTAAGCAAGTTGCCAGGTGCAGCAACTAAGTGTTCTGAGAGGATACAAACTTGTTCTGCTATTTTTTAAAGGATGATGGGCTGTTCAGCCGGTTGGTCTGTTGATTAAAATGTTTGTATGTATCAATAATCATTGTGAGTCTATCTGATAATTTCGTTGTAATGTCAACATATTCAATATATTTTATACTATCTGCCATCAAAAAGTTACGTTTTGATGTTTGTATTCTTGGAAGATCTGCTGAAAACTTTCAATTAAAAAGTTGTAGGTTTGCCAAAATTCCACAAAACAGTAGCTTCAAACGACTACTTTTAGAGTCAAAGGGTCCATTTAAACAAAAGTTTCCTGAATTCAGCACCAAATACGACTATTACTCCTTTGTGTATTACGTATTTAATAAAGATAAACGAATTTCAAAGTTTACTGTAAGAAAAATAACTGAAATGACACAAATTTTAGCCAAAATCAAGTTTTAACAAGTGATAACCGATAACCTCGGTAAAGAAGCAAGCCCATATCTATTGAACCATAGCTCTGATATCTATACTTTGTTATCGCTTTTATAGCAAGGAATAGCACGTAACGGATACTAAAGTACGGTCCCTTGGGGCGTGCTTTGTTAAGATAAATTGGTGGGCTCCAAAAGCCCCCTGTTTCTGGAGCAGAATCAGTTGTGAAAAAAGCCCGAACACAATACACCCTTCTTAATTAGGTTGCATCATCGTAAACGAAAACGAGGCTAACTTGGCAAGAATGTAAACAAAGTGA
>JAAAKL020018822.1:0-10077 GCA_010016065.2 Carybdea cf. marsupialis auct. non (Linnaeus, 1758)
AATTGGTGTACATGCTTTGATGTCAATTGGTGTACATGGTTTGATTTCAACTGGTGTACATGGTTTGATTTCAATTGATGTACATACTTTGATTTCAATTGGTGTACATGCTTTGATTTCAATTGGTATACATGGTTTGATTTTGATTGATGTGCATGGTTTGCTTTCAATTGGTGTACATGCTTTGATGTCAATTGGTGTACATGGTTTGATTTCAACTGGTGTACATGGTTTGATTTCAATTGGTGTACATGGTTTGATTTCAATTGGTGTACATGGTTTGATTTCAATTGGTATACATGGTTTGATTTTGATTGATGTGCATGGTTTGATTTCTATTGGTCTACATGCTTTGATTTCAATTGCTGTCATTTAGGTGAACTGATATCAGTTCATTTCGTTAGACCAAGACTGTAATTATAACATAATCTTTTGGTGTATAAGTACACAATATCAGCACCGGCTCCAAACTAAGACGACTCCCGAAACTTGCTAGGCAGTATCCTTAGTCGTCGCACTCCAGTTCTATATGTCATGCGCAAGAGAACATATTCCTAACCAGTCCAGAACAGGAGGCACCAACAACTAATTTGACTTTGTGTTAAGTGACATGGGTATCTTTTAAGTTTCTCAACAAGCGTGTTTCTTTACTTGAGTGTCAATTCAAAATTCGATGTTACGGTCAGTGGCCATTTTTGAAATTGACTAAGTTTCAATGCTACATACATGATGGTATTAAAGTCAGGAGACTTTTTGCTGCATTCACAGCAGTTAATGAATTGCTACCTTTCGTTACTTGGCTTGGAAATAGGATCTTGATCCTAAATCGATCACAGATTGCACCATGTTGGTGCTGGTTAAAACTGCAAAACGTCGCATGTACGTTTACACATGCATGTTTGACGAAACTTTTAGCTACACCTGGTTTATACAACAGGTTGTGTGTAAGCAGTTTTTTAGTTGTTTCGTCTGTCCAGTTTACAGTAACTTTATCTTGAGGCCTGATTAATTTTTCCATGTGCAATAAAACTCGTCTTCAGGGCTTTTATTATGATTATAGGAATAAAGATTACTCGAGAAGTAAAAACCTGACACTTGTTAGTCTGGAGATCAAGCAAGGAACTTCTGGCTTATGCTGCTAGTTGCTTTAAGACTAAATTATCAGAGCCATTCACCATAGCAGTTACACAATCGTACCGTTGAATATTGCACCTTGAGCCACCAATGACCATTGCAACTTCTCTTTCGGAGATTTAAAAATCAAAAAACGAACTGACTTCCTATCCATGACTGTGGAGCTGGCTAAGAAATACCATGTGTAAACTAGAAACTTAGATGGTTGTGTAAAATAATGATAGATCTGACCCCCAGTCAAGACGACAAGTTGACACCAATACCACGGTCCCTTTCGTGTGGCTAGCTAAAACAGTTGTTAATTACCCAATGACGCCCATAATTAGTACGAAATGTATCCCGAGTGTAAACATTTGTTACTTTAAAACAAAAGAAGGAGAAGGCGCATCGCCAATAGTAGGGCCATGCCTCTCCCCTTTAAGCAAATTAATCAAATTAATCATAATTAAAGGCAAATGATGTCTGTTAAACCTGTCCAACAGCAATCAAGACGTGCAATAGGCACGCACTGTCATATATATACTTGAAGAAACTTACCATGCCCGGCTCAGTATCATCAAATACTGTTATTAGATCATCAACAGTCACTTTCATGATTTCAGATTTGTCAACATAACCATCTTTATTTGCATCTAGCAAATCAAAATCCTAGAATTCAGAAAAGAAATATCTATGGTAAGAGCATAGTACAGTGGATGAAATAACAATGTTTCTTCTACGACGGAAACGAACACTGACTTGTTATTTTCTCAGCTACCAACTCGGCCCAGTGGCTTCCCCTTATACGCTGTATAGTGGTATTTATAATATTTGCAGCTGATGGCAAGGAATTTTGTACTTTTAGGATAGTGTTTTTATGCAAATAGTACCTTATTCATAGTGTCTAGAAGGGTCAGCCCCCCCCTGAAGTCTGCCCCCTCTTTATAAACTTGCCCCATCCTGAATTCATCACCCTCTTAAGAGGATGTTTAGATGTTTAATAGGGCATAATACAAAGTAATAGAAAGCATAGCTCGTATGGGTATGACAACAGGAGGGATATCCATCAATAAACATGCTATAAAAAGCGTACATGTAAGTTTAAATAGACCGCTGAGCATATTATTTTCCCACTCCAAAGATCTAGATCACTGATAGACCTATAGGCTCAGGCACATAAATAAGAGCTAGTATGGGTAGGGGAGGCAAAGAGATATCAAGGATTACGCATAGGATAAAACTCTAATCACAAATTCATGGAAATAAATATATACACTAAGACCTTCATCAGTACTAATCAATTCCACTACTTATAAAGTATCATGAACAGTAAAAGACAGTGTCTATACTTGTGAAAAGTCCATAAAAAGTGTTATGCACATCATTAGAAAGTTGCAAAAAACCAAAAGCTACAATGAAGTAGCTTTTGCAAATAACTAGGATTGACAAAAAAATAACTAGATATTGAAAATCTGTCTCTGCAAATGAACGGAAAGCATCAATACTGTTTTTAAGATAAAAGTCTACTTGGATTTATCTTTCCAAAAATCTAATTCACTTCACTTTATCTCTAAAAATATTTTTGTAATTATCTATCATCCCCTTGCTCCCTCTGTAACTATATCTGGGGGGATGGGAGCTAGACTTCATGTGACGTATCACAACTATATCTTTTGATGCATTTGAACGACATCGACAGAGCGTTTCTGTGAACTGGAAAATTTGAAGGTTGGTGAGATTTTAACATAATATCGTAAAACATTTTCCTATTTATAGCATGACTGCGTGTGGTAGCTTAGTGGAAAGTCATCAAGGAGCAATATTTTCTTGAGAGTATTTAGATGGCATGCAGGCATGGAGGGATACCCATTCATGCGCGTGGTAGCTTAGTGGAAAGTCATCAAAGAGCAATATTTTCTTAAGAGTATTTAGATGGCATGCAGGCATGGAGGGATACCCATTCATTCGTTACCTAATTAGTACATCAAAGAGTGATCAATCAATTCACCAATCAGTCAGTTAGTTGATATAAAAAGTTGACACAAACCCCTATCTAATTAATGAATAAAAAAAGTAAAGAATCAATAATTCTTCATATGCACTAATAAATCGACGAAATACACAATAAGTTACTCAAAAAATAATAATAAAACTTATTACACGAAGTCCCAACAAACGGAGTATTGTCTATCAACTGACCAATACAATAAAACGTTGCGTACATTAATAAAATAATAAGATAATAGTAATCAAGTAAACAATAAAGTAACCCGGAAATCATCTAAACACGCAATAACGAAGGAAACCACAAAACGGAGCAAAACTGGCCTTCAGATCAACATCGGCCATTCCTTGGCCACAAACTTGAAACCCACGGGAATTGTCCACAACGTGCGAAACAGCAGACAAGTATCAGAAGGGAATCTGTATGATGTCCGTCAGTTCTGTCAGTTGCACTGTACATTACATCAAGCTCGCTCGTACCATGAAATCGAGGAACTGTGGCTAGATTTCATCTGAAGAGAGTAGGAGTTAACTAGATTAACTACAAAGCTTTTTCATTGTAACAGATAGAGGTAATTTCTATGAACATAAGCTAAAATTTCACACTTATTGGACTTTTTGAGACTAGCATTGATGAAAATGGGTGTTGCAGGCGCAGCCTGACAGATTTCATGACATCAAGGCTCCGCAGATTAAAAGATTACATGATTATGGAAACGAGGCTTACCTCTTGTGAAATCAGCTTGCGACCCGTGTGTTCACACTGATAAGTAAAAATAAAAATCAAGTCATGTGATGCATACCGATGCAATTTACCAAAGGATCTCATTTCTTTGAGTTACCTCTATTACTATGATTAGAGTCTAAAGAACAAACTTAAACAACTTAGTCTACTTTATCCATAAAATTATACATTGTAAAGATACTCGTAATGTTAATTAGCGACCAGGTCTGACTCGTATCTACACCACAGCGCGAACAAGACTAGAAAGAGACAATAGAGGTGTGTTGTGGAATAGCAAGCTTTTAAAGAAAGTGCTTTCAGACACAAACACAAAGGTTTTTAACTTAATATCAGTAAGTTTCAACCATAAGCTCATGGTTTTCAACCATGGGACTCACGCCCACATAGAATCCATAAAACCTTTTAATACAGCTCGCAAAATGATATAACCAACAGTTGGCCCAAACCTTCCCAAGGTGCTGTGCACACAGTATTCGCATAAATTATAGAATCATCCCTCATGCTCTCTCGTGCGATTTTAACGTCATGAACTCACTTTTATGCGGGATAGGGCGGCACCCATGTACATGGGACTTCTTATAGGAGCATAGAGCACTTTCAGGCGCCACCAATGGCCCTTTCGGGACCTGAGCTCGCGCACTCTTGAACTGAAGACAAGGAACGTATCCAATAGACCACGACGGCTCCAAGGGCAGAGAAAAAAAGTAGGTCCTACGATGATAAAATTTTGATGCTGAAGTAATACATATGAAGGCAAATACTGGGGTACCATCATTTTTCTGGGACGACATAATCATCATTGAGAATCACTGAGGATGATCATCGATCACAGAACATTCACAAATAGTGATAAACCCATCTCTATTTGTCTAAGATAAAAACCTATAAATGAGAGGTATTCTTTAAAACGTAAAATTCCACTGTAAAAATTAGCAAATTTTTGCATCCTCAAAACAATTGTCAACTAAGTCAGATTGAAATTCGTGAAATAAAACTGGGCAGTTTGATGGGAAAATTTCTAAGTAACCTCATTCAATGAAAGCTGATCGTAATAACCATTTCTATTTTGAACTTTGTTTTGCTATTCTTATACAAGATGCCAAAAAAGTTTGAAAAATGAATTCGTTTTTGAAGTTACCACTTGACACGACATGTCAGATTGTGCACCTAAAACACACGCCAATTTAACAAAAGGGCAAATATTTTAAGGTCAGAGTGTACCACCTTTTATGTCACGGTTCGGTCCATCTTCCTGAAAATATCATAAGCTTATCTCAGCTACGAAAACTATTTTGGTGCCACTACACACCACTACTTTAGGCTTTTTATTTGAGTACAAATAACTGCTGTGAGTTGGCTAGAATATCATAAGTGGATTTTAGTAAGAAATAAATCACGAACCAAAACAAAGAATAAGGGGGTCGAGCCAGTGACGAACACACATACAACAAAGTGAGAAACTATTTCGGTATTCGCTTACTTTGATGTTTTGATGCAGACTATCAAAACTAGCCTTTTCTTCATTCTCGTCCAGAAACATCCACAGGAAAAATCTGTGAGGAAAAAAGGTAAGTTGCAAAAAGCCATAAACATAGTGCACCTCTGAGAGTAAAAGTCCACCAGAATCATTGCAAATTAACAAAGACAAGGACGCAGCCCCTAAATAAAAAATACCAGCAAAAGTTAATAAACAAATATAAACACACAATGGTCCTCGTTCTATTATTATCCAACGAGGGAACAGTGTGCTCTGAAATGACTATGTTATAGTGGAAGAATTTAAAAACCTATATTTCTAAGATTGTTAAGAGTATAGATTGGGTCGTGAGCTTTGTATATAATAAGACAGCCTACAAATGACAGAATATTGAGTGAGCGACTGAAAGAATCCTAATTTGAGGAAATTATGATCAAAAAAGTAAAAATTGTTTATTAATTATTTTTAATTTTTATTAATTATCATTTATTAATTTAAGTACATAGATTAATCTGTGAGTGGATAGATATAGACAGACATACGTACGCTGATAGATTTGTAAGTTGACTAAGCAATCAAAAAATAATAGTCTACTAAACTAACCACAATAGCTTTCAATGCACCATCTTCAAAGAACGTCAACGGACAAATCTTCACAAGGGCCATTTAGATATATGAGTTTATGCCTTAAAGGATCCCAGTTGTAAAAAGAATACGGGATGTGTTTTTATCATGAGTTCCATCGTTATTACGCCTAGAGGTCGTTGTCATAATCATCTACACATGTTAGAATCCTCGGTTTCACGTAACCACCATGGGTTCATAGCATTTTTAACGATCTGACAAGATGGGGGGGCTTTGAGGCTCAGGAACCTTGTATGGGGAAGTTGGTATTAGCATCTTACGTTAAAAAAAAGAATGCAATCTACGCCTGCTCCAATCTTTGAGATTACTTATTGAACTTTCTCAAATACATCTAATACAGCAAAGACGTATTTCCTTACTTGCATTTAAGGAAACAGGATCACAGATGACCTCTAGTTACAGAAGTTCAGGTCCCAACTATTTTGCATATTTGGTTTCAGAATCATCACATTAGCCATTTTATTTTGACACTAGCAATGAATTTGAGAAATTCCGGGTATTTAAATATCGAACATATAAGCTTTGTAGGCATTATTAAGGCAGTGCCTGGAAATTATGACCTCCGAAAATGTTACCAATTAAGGGTAGCCAGAATATTTCATGATGTGAACTCCAGGAGACACTCAAGAAATTCTAATAAAATTTTAGCCTAAATTTTAGGATCATAATTTTCAACATCCTATGGCAAATTATCACCCATTTTGTGGGCACGAATGGAATATATAACATTGATATAACTACAATAATATTTGACGGTGTATTAAAAAATGATAAGATTTGTCACATCTGGGATTTATCCTTCTAATCAGAGGTAAATAAAATTCGACTTGTAGATGAAGGTACATTAACAAAAGCTAATGAACAACCAAGGTACGTAAGTGTCTACAAAATACTTCGGGGGGCACATTTCCCTATGACTCCACCCGTTCCAGTAAGAGAATAAGGGTTGAGAAGCACTGCATCAAGTTATTGCCGGAGAATATATGACCGCAAAAGCTGCGATTTGACAATAAATGAGCGATTGTACATTAGTAATTGATTAATAATTAACCTAATTGGAAAGCATTTGATGTGGGGAAAAACGTTTCCAGCCGGGGTTGGTCTGAGATGCTTTAAGCCATTAATAGGAATAAAAGATTTGAGAAAAGCTGGAAATAAAAACCAAAAAACTCAAACCACCGTCAGTGAGAAGAGACACATACTTGTATTGTGCCGAAGGATGAAAGGAAAACTTGTCCAAGGTTGTTAGTTCCTCCTTAGTTTTATTATCTTACAAAAGGAAAATGTCAAAAGTATCTTATCAGTATAATGCTTTTCTATATTATATTTGTTAAGAGTGCAATATCAGATAGGGAATTATAATTTCCGGCTTAATTATTTTCCTAAGAGACGTTGGCAAAACACTCTCAACTATGTGGGACCTTCCTACCAAAATGTAAACTTTTGAACAGTGCAAGTAAATGATCATATCATAACTGTTGTCAGATACAAACGTAAAGATGTCAATAATTTCGAGCGTTTTTGACTTGTAAAGAAACTTGTAAAGAAAAGTATTGTCAATATATCCTCACCCCATACAGCTCACATAATATGGGGCATTCGGAGTGTCTTTTCTTAAATTGGGTTCTGGTTCTATCTATGTGTTTAGTTGTAATTCCTTATCCCTTCTCAAATTACTGAAAATGCTTTTTCAAAAAGGAGAAATCGACGTAAAAAAAGGTGAAAGCGAGGGACCCTTCTTGAACGCTGGGCCTTGGGCTAACGCACTGTGAGCTATACCCTAAAATCACCACTGTTAACGCTATTAACGTTCTTATGGACTAGGCAGAACTGGTTTTAACATTGCTAATACATCCCTTACTACACTATGTCAGGCTACGTCTTTCCCTGTTTGGGCATATACAAAAATAACATGTTTACACTGCTAAACAATCATATTGATATGTCTAAAAATAAATACCCTCAGTCAAGCTATTAACGTAATGAACGGGGTTGGCTTTCAAGTGAAGCTATGTACGGTTTCCAAAAAAACGAAGAAAAACAACCTTTCCAGTTCAGCTTGACCTGTAGGGTGCAATAATATTTTCAAATTTGTTCCACTCTTTTGGGCAGAAAAAAGTTACTTTGGTAGGGTCTCTATCGTCAGTCCAAACCATATTCACCTAGGATGCGTTGCCCACAAGGAAATAATCTCTCCTGGAAACTTTTACACCAAATGAAGCTCTTCTGCACTTGGGGAAAAGCGATAATATGAACATTGGGGAGATTATCATCGCAATAGGGTATTCAGAGCCATTAAAAATACCAAATTCTAGTACTCTAATAGGGACTTGTTAACAATCAATGTTCAGTTGAAATCAAAGCTTAGTAAATTTCGTAGATTTATCTAAGCTTAATGATCGGAGAGCCCGTCTGTAAGAGATGCATTATAATAAACCAATCAAATACGTTTCATAATAAGTTAACTATGGATGAATAAAGGAAATTGTGTAAAATTATCGCCTATGGTAGATTGCGAACAAGATGGGGGGTTTTCTTATAAGCCACACGGGTCACAGCTGACAACGGATTGCTCAAGATAGGCACAGATGGTCAAAATTCAGGTAGGTGTTCCTTATCGATTAATCTACTTAAGACAGTGCGCTGCGTTAATTCCGCCTCATTTACATACAGTCGTATATGGTCTATGAATCATATAGCCAACAGTTGTGTCAATTTTATGAGTTCCCTTAAAAAGGTTGCTTTAATACCAGAAACTGACTATTAGCCTATGTTACGCGTGCTACGTAGTGTTACGGCTTGTAATGAAAACTGAAATCTACAACATTTCTTACCATTCTTTCCGAAGATTATCTACATATTCTAGTTACTACACATACCTTTACAATCTTCCCTGTCGTAATCTAGTATCGGTGTCCACCAAATGTTAACTGCCAAATTTCGACTGGATAGGGAATTGACCTGATGAGCCCACCTACACGAAAATTTCGAAACACTGCTTTAGCCCTATTAATTTACATTAAAATGCGTCGGCAAAGACTTGCCAACGCAACATGTTAAAGTCACAAGAAATGTCATTGGGCACCACTTAGTTGAACTTCATGTTAAAGTTTCAGTGGAAAGAAACCCAAATGAAATCAATATAATCATCATATACCTGAATAAATCAAGCATCTGTTAAAATGCAGAGACCTTCATCTACGAATACTAAGATTTTGTTGCGTGACGATTGGAACTGATCATGAATTCAAACTTGTTTCCCAAAGAACGATTGACCCTCAGCTTAAAATTGTCAAAGTTAGGCAAAATAGCCACATCTTTATCATCAGCAGTAACTCGCGACAACTTCATCTTACAAATAACTTTCGAATATCGTGCTCTTATCACAGCAGATATTGACAAAGCAAACAGACATTACCACTGCAGTGGCGTCGCTTATTGGGAAGAATGCACAAAGAACCGAGTGGGCCGGAAGCTCTGTCAAGGAACGATGCAGAAGGTTTGAGGGACACCGTATTCAACATGCAACTTTTAAGCACGCTGCTAGGAAACGGGCCGAAACAAACCTGCCAAGTGAGATGAATCTCTGGAAGTGCGAGACCTGTGGGCGCATTCTGCTGTTAAAATCAGGGTACGTTAACCATAACAATGCCCATACTAGGGTACAGCGACAGTCATCTGGAGTGCGCCCTCCACATGATAACAGTTGTACACTCTGTGGTAAAGTGTGCAAGTCACCATCCGATCGAAAGAGGCACCTGAAGATTGACAAGGACATCAGTTCCCAGACTACCCAAGACCACCCAACGAACACATCGACTTTTAGTTGTCAAGTCTGTTCCAGGCCTCGTAAGTCTGCTACAGTCTGCCACAGGCCAACGTCAACAACAAGAAGTGGAGACAATTGATAGGGATACAAGTGTTGTAGTCAGTAGTGAGACGGCTATCATCTGACAAGATACAACAATGAACATGTATGTATGTATATATGTACGCATGTACGTACATATGTATGCATGTATGTATGTATGTATGTATGTATGTATGTATGTATGTGTGTATGTATGTGTGTATGTATGTGTGTATGTATGTA
>JAAAKL020018823.1:0-10077 GCA_010016065.2 Carybdea cf. marsupialis auct. non (Linnaeus, 1758)
ACTTTTTCACTATTCAATAAATAGATATCAATAGTAGATAGAACAGTGAAAGTTTGATTCTAGCTAGTCTATCTACCCACTTAGGTCGACCTGCAATAACCTCCATCATGTATTTTTGTGCATTCATGATGACGCAGAGGTACGCACAGTATGTAGGAAGCCACATTTGCAGCCAGCTTACAAACTTAGACTAAAAAGGAAACACCGCTAGAAAGTTTGTAAACTACTGCATTTGATCAATAGGTTACTGTTGGAGTCTACTTACAGAATCATTCACCACTGCAACAATGACACAAGAGGATATAAAATAACTGGCTACAAAGTTACCATTGTAGCTTGCATCTAAAACCTGTATGTCAAATGCTTCAAAATAAACGCTCTTGAAATCAAGCAAACAACTTTTAGCCACTCATCTAATCAGTTCACTGTAAAGTTATTTTTTCCATTTTAAAAGAATCATGACCCCTGATAGGTACTATCAAATGAGAACGATCGCTACTGCTGCGATTCGTTCTTATTGGTTTATTGCTAGCTATAGTGGGGAGTGAAACCAAAACTGATCAATCTTCAAGCCAAGCTTGGCTGCAGACAGGCTACAGGTACTGCGTTCTTAACAATGTATGATACTATGGGAACAATGGGACTACTTGCTAGTGTTTAGCCTAGCGTTTCATTAATTTATAACCATACACATGTATACGTTTTCGAGAAGAGAAGATTTTGAAATGTAGAATCAAAAGAGATACCAGAAGAAAGTAGAGATATGTCAACACCGGGGGTCGAACTGAGAAATTGATTGTACTTTAGAGCTATTTTAACCATCGTTTCACCCCTGTAGCGTTCTATATCATGGGCTTCGAATAACCCATAGCGCACAGAAATGGTTTTGAGTTGTTACCGTAGAAACAATATGCTCACAAAATTTCAGACTTGGCTAAAGCGGAGCTAATGTTCACATCACTGAAATATCAGCTACTTCCCTACGTCTTAATGAAAAAGCACACTCCTACCTGTTGTCTTGATGAGCCCTCGAGGATGACTCCATTAATTTCTACAACGCGATCACCTGAAACGGAAGAATATACGTTGCAAACCCGATTCAAACCTGCAAGTTCTTATAGAATCATCTACTTGGTGAGACAAATTTACATCAACACTATTCCATGTTATCACAATTCTTGATTTAAACACTAGTAGAATCAATTGTCTGCTTCCCCGACAACGCCCAGTACAGTAATTTAGATCAGTGGTACCCAAACTGAGGTCCATTAGTAATATTTTCGGGGTCCATAACCTATCAAATGGGATTGTGTGGGTCCGTAACCTACCAAGAACTTGATGGCATAACATATAATGTCTGGTACTTTGGAGGGGGATGATTTCGAAAACAGAAGCAAAGGAACACCATTTGTAACGGTGAAATTACTGATAAAACCCTTAAAACTACATACAAGTCATAAAAACGCGTTTGATGATGGTCAAATTCGTTAAGGGATCTGGACTCAACATCATTATAGAAAGGGGGGTCAGCGAGAAGATATAAATGTTGAAGAACACTGATCTTTTGACAAATAATTAGTACAAGTATCAACTTGTGTGTTAACTGATATGCACGATACTTTCGTATACCTCTAGCAAAACATAAGGCCAAATTACAATCCTCGCAACGTAAAGATTACAGTTCGTGTCCGAATCGAACCAGAAATATGTCAAAAGAATTCATTATCGAAATATGTTAACATTGTATAACTTTCGTATACCTCTAGCAAAACATAAGGCCAAATTACAATCCTCGCAATGTAAAGATTACAGTTCGTGTCCGAATCGAACCAGAAATATGTCAAAAGAATTCATTGTCGAAATATGTTATCATGGCAGGGCTCCAAGTAAAATGCGGTCTGCCCATTATCAAACGTATAATTATAATCAAATCTTACTATCTTCCGATGCAAATAAAGGAAACAGTCGAGTACATACCTTTCCGTAATCTTCCATTGGCATCGGATGCTCCACCTGGCAATATTCCCTTAATGTAAATGCCTCCAATTTCAGGTCCTCCCTAGAAAATAAACATGACCCATTGCTGAAAATATGCTCTGAAAAAGCTAGATGGAAATACTCGGTCCTTAAACTGATTAGAAACAAAGCTCAGAAACACACTGGAATGTCTGCTAGCCACAATTACACAGTGGTAAACAGAATCAAAAACTGTCTGGATCTCCGTATACTTTCACTTGCCATTCTTTAACTGTTAACCTGAAGCAGACCTTGGGTTTAGCCTCACTGAGGTCCCTTTACGCGAATCATTAAAATTGAGGTCTGTATACTTTAGTTTAAGGTGTACATTGGTCCAGAGCATTTGTCGTGATGAGGTTTTTATTTACGAAACATGTCGAGGTAACTTAACTTGGCAGTACTTCGAAATGACTCATCTTTTCCGAACAATTTATCAGACAAAAGTCATTTATCCTTCAACCTGTTTTAATCATATGTTAATAATGCTGAGCCTCAAAGCTAGTCTGAAACCAAGTCAAATAGTTAACCGTAAGCTGAATGGAGGGAGGGGATCTGCATCCCCCCTTCCTTTCTGTGAGATCCTCCATCGATGTGCTGTGCCATCACGGAGGCTTGCTAATGCGTTTCCGCACTCACTCGGCGCCCTCCTTCTTTGATTGTGTTGCACGCTTTGCTTGATTTATATCCACTCCAAATATCTTAGTAATTTTGAACCCATGGACCTCCGTAATAAGGATTTGTTGCTTTGGCAAATAACATTTTCTTTGTGATTGCATTTTTCCCACTCTACAGACATGGGCAACATATTTCAAATATTGTGCATTGGCATACTCCAAAGGAATTCGTTTGGGCGGTGTTTCGGAAATAAGCGCCTACGCAAAACATTGAAAACGTTCCAAAACCGTCACATGACAATAGAACACACAGCAAATCAGTTAAGAAAATGGTTTTGCGTTTGAAAACCGTCAAAAGCCGCGCAGATGGGTAATGTTAAACTTCGGAATTGAATATGTAAAAATCAACCAAGGGGCAGAAACGGAAAAGATGTAAAAATACTCTTCCAAAGATACAGGGTATAAGGCCCTTCGTAATAAATCATAGAAAAATTGGAAGTTTCTAAAATGAAAGCAATTATCCTAAAAACGAGGTGCAATCATTTTACAACAGTTAGATTCGAACTAAATACAAATGCAACTTCGTCATAACGCAACAAAAAAAGAATAAAGAGAGCCAATCAATCCAATACTCACCGTGAGACTCAACCCATAGCCATTTTCACCACGGGCCAGATCAATGGTAAATAAGTCCTGTTAACGAGAGAGGAAATATTACTTATGTAAAAAACCAAGAGCCGAGAATGAGAGAGGAAATATTACTAATGAAACAAACCAAGAGCAGAGAATGAGAGAGAAAATATTACTAATGAAACAAACCAAGAGCAGAGAATGAGAGAGGAAATATTACTAATGAAACAAACTGGGGGTAAAGCACACTTCGAAACATATGACATTACGTGATTACAGGATAACACAAAGATGGAGTAAAAACAAAACAAGGCTAAATGTAAATATAAAGAATTGGCATAAATAAAAACAACCCCTCAAACTTACCAACTCACTATCAAAAGCAAATCTTTCAACAGAAAATTAAAAAACTGAAGAAAAGTCAAGTAAGCAAACGACAAAACCGAATGCGTGGCAACAGTACACATGACTGTAGTGTCAAGAGCGATATCTCACTTCAATTTAAGTATTTACCAGAGTTTTTACATAATATTAGTAAACAGTACTAAAAATCGTCAGGAGAGGCACGTCCACCCACTTATGCCGAAAACGAATCTTTGCAAATTTTATCACTCTTAACCCAATCCATTCCATAAATTAAGATTGTTTCCAGTATTAATTTTCTACAATTGGTCGACCCATAAGTAAATAATTTATTTCCTTGGGTAAAGGAAGCAGCATTGATGCACAAACACTACTGATCTTTCCTACTACACATTACTGAAAAGAAAGTTAACACTTTAAAGCGAAGGAGTTTCAAAGTACAAGGGCTTTCAGTACAAAAACGGTTTCGCTATTTTGTGCCACCTTGATGTTTGCACTAAAAAGAAATCAACCGAATTTAAAAATCCTGTGTGATGTTGTCGCTGCAACGGTTATTTCTAGCGCAAAAAATTATTATTATTCCGTCGAAACTTACACTGTAGATATCCGATGTTTTCTTAGTAGTCACGAGGGTCATTTTTAACGTGTCGTCTCTCACACAACATCATATTCTCGTATTTGCTAGATTCAGAAATTTCACACAATCCACAAATTGGCCAACTGATAAAATGCACGAGGACGCTGCTGAAACCTTGAATACTTGCCATTCACGATAAGTGGCAATCGCTTACGTTGACAGAAATTATCTTATTTCACATCTCCTAGGCCTTCACGACGGAGTTATACACTACGATGCCTACAGCTTAGTCAGAAGGTCAACAAACACGCCAGTATCTTTTATTGTTTACTGCTCATAATTCTTTAGAAGTAGCAGGCCCTATGAGAAGCAAAACGCCAATGTTATTGCCTGATAAATATAACAACCACTCGGCACAAGAGTACAGGGCTGTAAGCACTCCATTTCTTTACACTGTAGCTATAATAAACATTTGCTCCTGGTCCTTGCTGACCACAATACGGCCCGTTAGCTTGTTGAAAATCGCAGAAATATAACCAAGTATACAACTGATACAAATGAACCTTTTAACTGTCACCAGAATGTACTATGGACAACGTTAAAAACAAAATACTTGTAAATCATTAAAGATCTTTATCCGGGCGTCCGCTAGGGTGTTATGAACTAATGTATAATCTAATGCACATGGCTTGCCAGATGACTCCAAGCTCGCTATACAGTTTCTCGAAAGTCATGTCCAGATGCCCTGAAGAATGCATATAAAATAACGTGTCCAGTTCTATTAAAGTCTGTCCTGAATATTGCAACGTCCAGCACATAATACAGACTTTGTTATTACTTCGTGTCACTTCTAACCTTAAAGTACAACCTCAACCAACGAACCCTTCTTTCTGTACGGTATTTAAAGACGTCATTTTTGGTGTTTTCATTCAACAGTTTCAAAACAAGACTTTTAAAGCTACCTTCTATTGATTGAAGTCGCGCTGCTTATACATTCTCTTTCATGAACTTTCTAAGGCTTTTTGACGTCATAGTTGTGCAGGTGTGTCAAAGTGGTTAGCTGGTAGTTTTGGTGACGCTACTCAATGCCTATGCTATGCACCTGTGGAACTAGCAATGACTAAGCGACAAACGCTGTTGCTCTCAAATCATCCATGAAGCAGTTGAAGCTTGGAGTCTTGGATCATCGTAGGTTATGTGCCCATTAATTTTATACCTTTCTCCAAACGTGTTCTCATTTGCAATAAAATCAAGCTAGCGTGACTAAGGGGTTTCGTGCGATACAGGTTAACGTCGAAGGGCGACATTAGATTATCGACGCTGGGGAAAAGAGGTGGGGAGGTGACCGCCTACTTTTTCGCAAGGTTAAACAATAAATTTAGAAGCTCAAGGGACGTTTGACGCTGCTACCCAACAATTTAAATACAATAATTTAAAAGTGCAAAATTGCATACATTTGCATCACATTCGATAGGGTAGTAAACTTAAGCCCATATACACGGTGCACCATCTTGAATACAACTTGTTATGAGGACCCTGTCTTGTTGTAAGACTGGGTTTCACAACTGCGTTTTCATTTGGAATAACAAAAGTTTATATATATGTTTGAGAGAAGTGGGCCAACTGAAACTAAGGTAATTCTGCCATTCCGGTCTTAAAACTTCTATGAAATATTTTAAATTCTTTGTTGGCAACTCTTCCTCCCTCTCGTACGATCCTCATAAATGAGTCGTCCCTTGGCTGATTTATTATAAAATCGGTTGTATCGACAAATTCCATGTAACAAAAGTTGTACAACTTGACTCGTTTATACGATGCAACATGTTGGGCACAACATGTTGTATCAGAACGCTGCAACGTGTATATGGAGCTTTAGCAGTACCTCAATCAATCAAGAAAGGATGATTTGTGATTAGTCAATCAATGACACGCGATATCAACTTTAAAAGACAAAATGACAAAATTTAAAGACACAATCAAAAGAATCCCAACTTACGCCATCTAGAGGTGGAACTTCTTCAGGGGCACGAAGTCTTTCAATCACGAGGTTGATAACAGATGCAGATTTCTTTAGGATCTCATTGGCCTGTAGTAACAAGAAGATTGTAGTTAATCTGGCATTTTAAGCTTAATGATTGGTTAAATTTTGATTTATGGCCAGAAATGGACCAATCAGGGCTCAGATTTTTTGAAACAATTCTTCACTCAATACAAGGTAGGGTTGCCACTTCAAGGTCTTGAGTTACTTTGAAAGAAGTAGAAATAAAAAATAAACAGAAAATTAAACGTAATTACAGAAAAAATAAATTAAAGATTTCCAAGGATGGCGATTGAAATTAGATTTCAAAGCATCAAGATCATAATTAAGAGGGACAGCAGTCTGAAGACAGAGAGTTCCAGTTCTTCGCCGTATTAGGGAAGAAGGTTGGGCTTTTTAAAATTATGTAATGCACATATGACGTAACACAGTATGCAAGTCGGAGCTAGGTAGTGTCCACAAAAGTGCAGGAAGCAAGTAGGGCGAGCCGATAAGGCAAATCAATGCATTTATTTATTCAATCATTTGGTAATTTATTCATTCCTTTATTCATTCATTCCTTTGGTCATTTATTCCTTCATTTGTTCATTCATTCCTTTGGTCATTTATTCATTCATTTGGTGATTAATTCATTCATTTGGTGATTTATTCATTCATTTATTGATTCATTCATTTGGTAATTAAACAATTCAGTTACTCTCAGTCTGCCATGTCAATGATGTCATGTGATCTACACATTTCGTCCCACGCTTTATGATCTTTTACCACTTGCTGCTGCACGTCTCCTCAGTGACATCTTTCCAACTCCTCTACAGTTTTCCTCTTACTCGCACCCTGCTCTGCGTGTTATTTTAGGGGGGTCTATTTGTCGTTGCTTATCCTGACAACATGCCATGTCTATTGTCCTCTCATACTTCTCACTTGCACAATGGTGTCATCTATCTTTGTCTTACTTCTTATCGTCTCATTCCTGACCTTACATGTTCCAGTAATGCTCAGCGTCGATGATTCCATGCGTCGCTGAGCAACTATCTGCTTCCTTTCTTGGTTGTCTCAGTACCAAGGTTTCTACACTGGAAGTTCCCGCTGTTTCCTCTATCTTTCTCTATAGACAAAGCAGCGTCTTCTTATCCTTCATGAAGTTTCTGTACTCTCGGGCATTTTTTTCACCCTGCCCTGATTTTCTGACCAAACTCCCCTGCTCTTCCAATTTTCAGGCGTTATTAATTTTCTCCCTATTCGTTTAACTCTTCAAGGGACAAGGAATTGCTAAATGATAAATACAATAAAGTAGAAAACGTAACATCATCGGCATGGCAGCAGGACCCCCCCCCCCAAACGCGAGTGCTCTAGTAACTGACCTATGTAACCCCTTATGTTAATACACTACATTTCTCTAGTCATCCCACTATTCCCAAAACGTCAACGACCGTTGGTCATCGAAATCCTGCTTCGCTAAATTTTGGTAACCGTCCTCTCCGCACCATGGACGTAGCCATGAAAGGACTGCCATCTGGGTCAATCACCTGTAGAGAGCGCACTGGAAATTCAGAAATTTTATTTTAATTGAGAAGAAAGAGTTAAAAGATACCAGATAAAGAGCAATTACGTCACTACCGGAAGCAGGGCTATATGAGTGCCATGTGGAGGGCGTTAAGTTGTGTAACGCATGATATCCGTCAACTATTACAGACCACTACCCATTCACTGGCGCCCTTGGCGCTACAAAGAACTAAGCGGAACTATGTGAGATACTACTACGGCAAGTAAATAAATAACTGCATTCACATGACAATAGGTACCTAGCCTTATGCGGAGGGAAAGTGATGACGTCACAAATCAAACGTTTTGGGAATAGTAAGAATTGACTCCAGATATCTTAAGGCAAACCTGAAATAGGCTCCTTCCCAAAATACCAGACCTGTAGTGCATATAGTGTTTAAACTAGAGACGTATGAAAACTCTGTAAATGTTCCTTGGATCCTCAAGTTAGTAACCAGCATCAAATAATAAGATTTTGTTACAGAGACTTAAAACTTTGAAAGCTGGTATCTCGGTGTTGAGGAAGAGCGACACTCTCAGTTTCGGCAATTGACGTTCTTACTAAGAGGTCAACATGAAAATAAAGCTTCCAAAATTCAAACATTTTCAAAATCGTGACGTCACACTTTCCCCAACACTATATCGTGCTTACCTGTTGACGAGAGAATCCCTCTAAGCTGATTCCGTTGATTTCGACAAGTCGATCACCTGGGGGTAGCAAAGAGTGAGGGGTAATTGTTAAACAACCAATCAAGTTAGTAGAAAGCGCTTTAACGACCACAAATCCAAGTAAGTATGGAGGTCAACTATTTCCAATGACCATCGAAAACTCCCCCCAAAAACAAATGTTCGAATAGACAAGCTGCAAAGGCGATTTCTTAACACGTTTTTAGTGTTAACACGTAGTAGTGTTGTCTGAGCGATTAGCAATGCGTCCCGAAGCAAAGCTAATTCAGGGAAACATCGCATGAAGCCAAATCGTTTTTGTGTTTTAAGTCCTAGAGTTGTAAACTACAAATAATCTGCACACAAAAGAAAAGGTTAAGTCATAAACGTTGAAAGTTATTGTCTGAAGACGAGTTCCAAAGGCAAAGCCGTATCATATGCGACCTCCAAAAAATTACGCTGTCTAATTACGCTTAGGTATTCCATAGGTGTAAAAGATTAGCAAGGTGTCCCATTATATAAGCTTATTCCCCCTAATTAAGTTACCTTTTTAATCTTGTAAAGCAGTATTGTCTAAAAGAACATCAGGTATCAAATACACAGATAATTCACAAGACATTTTCATCTTAAAAGCTCGCCTGTTTTTTAAAACTTACTAGTATGAGCCTGAAAACTATGATAATCTATTTAAATTTATTTCCGTTTATTTATTTATCTACTAATTAATTTATTTTCTGCCCAGATCACATCAGTGTCTAACTAGCCACCGAAGCAAAACTTACATAATGCAGGACTATAGCCAGGAATAAAATCCCGATTACAGTCAAAACTTGACGTATCAGCTCATAGATAAAAAGATCATGGTTCAATTAAACAATGACAGCTGCTATCATGTACCCTATCGACACAAAGAGCCGAGCTACTAGGGCTGAAACTGGCACAAATACGTCGCAAATTATTATGAGAAAAATGGAATCGTAAGGCCAGGGTGTGGCGGTCAGCGAATTTTAATCTTACCTTTGACTATTCGACCGTCAAGCTGTGCTGACCCACCATTTAGTAAGTTCTTGATGTAAATACCACGAAGCTCTGGTCCACCCTATAATTTAAGGATACTGATATTAGCAATTTTTAATAACCGAGGGAACGTTCGGGTACAGTTAAGTAAAATCAAGCAGATTCAAGGAAGCTGTGCGGGAAAGAAAACCATTTCTTTATAAAATTTTAAGTAGTATTAAGATACTACAAGTAAAAAAATGACAAGTAAAAAGATGACAAGTAAAAAGATGACAAGTAAAAAAGTGACAAGATCAAGAAAGATCTTGCTGAGCATCATCGAATAAAATCAAATCGAAATACGGATACTCAAGGGGCGGATAATCGAGGGATGAATAATCGAGGGACGGATAATCGAGGGGCGAATAATCGAGGTGCTAAAGATCTCGCTGAGGATAATCATGTGAAAAGACAATCGAGGGACGGATATATGAGGGACGGATAGTCAACGTACAGATATTGAGAATACCAAGAATTATCGGCTTCATAGTATCTGAAAGCTTTTCGACAACACTCGCCAAAAATACACGTCGTGCTGAATTGAAATGTACAAACACTGGCTTTATAATGACTTC
>JAAAKL020018824.1:0-10076 GCA_010016065.2 Carybdea cf. marsupialis auct. non (Linnaeus, 1758)
TTTTCAGAATGGAAAACAAAGGACAGGTACATGATCACTGCCGCTAGTATTCGCTAGATTTCGCTAATTATCGTTAGTTTTCGTTGACACGATTTCGTTAGTTATCGCTAATTATCGCCTAGTGGGAACCGTGCTTTAGAATGCTCTTCACCGCAGACAGGTGGAGGTGCCAATTCCCTGTGCGTTCAGTTCCTATAAGTACCTTGATTATTGCAATACAATGAAGGTAATAGTATCAGCAGAGTGGCCTCTCGATTTTCCCTTGAAAGCCTTCCTCTAATGCCTTCAGGTTCTTCTGAAGATGCACTAATGATGACAGCTCCATGCTTTTAATGTAAGATGGTGGAATTTCAGTAAAGCTACAAAATCCATCCTCGACAGGCAGGCTATGATCCTGGCTCCACTATTTCTTCTGGAGAGTCACTAATTATTGAAAACAGCGTGTTCATTAGTGCTGACTTGATTAGGACGTGTCCTCTTAGTGCTCGTGAAAATGCCTTCCCGGACATAATACGAGAAACAGCATACATCTCTCCCAGCACTTCCTCAAGGCCAGAACCACTTATCATCATGCCTATGCATCCCATGAAGTTCATAAGGGTGCGAAATCCACATAGGCAACAAAAAATGTTCAGGTTTTTTCCATGATGATACATGTTGCCCTCAACTACAAAGGCCGGTAAAAAGTGATGCATGGGGTAACTATATTAAGTTTGCTGTACTGACAAGAGCGTTGAGCCGATGCAGGTTTCATCAAATGGCTGGAGGTTAATTATGGGAAGAAGAAATACATTTGACTTCGAAGAGGTGATCTTGTGCAAAAAAGACATGCTGTATTTCGCCAGATCAACTTGGCCGTGGCCTGTGTAAGGAGCTAGAGAGAGCCACTGAATACCACAGTAAATCATAGGACAGCACAATGGTAACATTTAATAAGATTTGCAGCTTTCTCCCTCTCCCTAAGACGCTTGATAACTTACGACTTCTAGGAAGAACGCACACGTGTTGTAAGAGAAATAGTGCCCATGCCATGAAAAGTTGATTTACCATCAGTAATTGCCACGTTGGTGTCAACATTGTTAGCGACCCATTGTACAAATGTACGTTCTTGTAATTCTGAGGTTTTTGCAGAGGTTAGTCTATTAAAGCCCATTCGATCTCACGTGTGCGAATGCTTTTTACTGCTCAAGATGGGCAAACAACGCTAAGAACAAAATCATACTAGGTTAGGTCAAGTTGATAAAAGAACTATACTTACATTCAGTGCAGATATGAGTTGGTGCAACAAAGTCAATTTTGTCAGGAAAAATGCCAGATTAAAACAAATCGCATCAGGTTGAGATTTGCCTAAAAATTCGAGAGACACACTGCTTTGATGAACTATTCTGGATATTTTGGCACCTCATAGAATTTATCCTATGAACTTGCATATTTAAACCATTTGACTTGGTTATGCCTACAAACTGATATACAATGGTGAAAACAAAGAGAAGAGGACTGATTGTCTAGGGGAATGAGAAAACTGGTTAAGTATACCGAGAAAGTGAACATACAGTGCAGTGCATTGAAGGGGGAAGGCGCATTTAAAAGGCCACGTTGCGCCAGGAGATGAATTTATAAGACGTGTATATGTCGGAAACGCCTGTGGTGGTGGAAACACGGAAGTACTATGAACATTGTGGTTTTGTAACACAATATTTGAAAATACCTTCTTCAATAAGTGAAGAGACCATCTCATTACGCACAGGAGTGGGGAGGGCTAGTCACGTAGCAACACAACACAGGATAATTACCATGATTCTGGTTGTACGAGTACCAATTCTGAACACTATCACGATCCAAATTAGTAGATACTTGAGCTTCAAAGGCAAGAGTCGAATTGAGGCAGGCAATCTTCCTCTTGATATCACGGTGATAACCATTGGCCGGACGTCATTATGCCCGTAATTATATAAGAAGTTCAAATCCAAGGTAAAAACGAAATTAATTTATTCCATCGTAACATGATGATCAATTTCAGGATTACAATGCTGTACATTTGGCCTACAAGTTCGCCATGGTTTTTCAGTTCAGAGGTTTAGAATAAGTAGCATATACATTGATACACATTCAGGTGCAGATGTTTTTCGCATTAACTTTATACTTGTGGTCAAGGTAAAATAATAGCATACAAGTCAAAGAGAACAGCTCCGATGCGACCGCAGTGAAAAATGGGGAGATTAGAAAGATGGTAGATGTTGAGGTTAGTGCACGAGTGAGAGAAGAAATATTTCAGCGGGGCATGGAATCTATTGCGAATATGTGGAACTGTGCTGGAGATAGCATGCTGCAGTTACGAGTACTATCCTAAAGCGGCAAAAAACCTCGGCAAAAACGAGTGGTCGATGACCAACGAAATTCTCCCTTTGATGGATGAGTTGTGGTTTCCTGCCACTAAAGAAGGCTATACCGAGGAATTTGACATGAGGCGAGGTGTAGGGCACTTTTTCGCCAAAATATTTTGATCTGTAAACTAAAGAGGTGCTCAGCAATGTCACGCACCTAGAGGGGCAAAATACAGGAGTTAGTATTGAGCGCTTAAGGCATGCTGATGCATAAGTGGCCAACAGCGAGGTAAGAAGATCAAGAAAACAAACGTCATGACGGTAACGAGGCATGGTCAAGACAATCTTAGACGGACTAGATCCAGAACTGGTAAAGCAATTCAAATACATGGGTCATGTAGTGGGCGATGAGCGTTGTGTTAATGAGGTTAAGAGGTGGGTAAGAATTGCAAGACTAATTTTGTCAATATGAAGGATGCATGGTGAAACAAGAATTCAAGTCTAAGAACTAGGAAGAGACACTATAGCACAGTTCCATATAAACACCTTGTGACGTCACAAATAGTGATACATTGCTTGACTTGGCAAACTTTGAACGATGCTCACAATTTTGTAGTGCTTTCAGTGACCAACCAAGGGCCGTTTTAACCGAAGAGGGTAATCCAGGAGAACAAAATACCACACACATATGTAGAGGAGGATTCAGTGACACAATTGCAAACATTCTTGCAATGCAGGGGTGTGAAGTCAACTGGATCCAAGTTCCAACTGGTACGTTGTCCTGTGGAGTTGAAGTATGGCAGGCACAGTATTCTACACACATAATCTATGCATTATTCGATATGTCTTGTTGCGTAGACTATTATTATTGATTATAGTCTACTAGGAAAATGAATTAGCATCTGAAAAATACGCAATTTTCGGGGAAGTAACTAGGGGCACTACAGATCGCCAGCAAACATAAACCAAAGAAAATTCTGCTATTAAAAGTCGAAAACACAAATGGAAACATTTACTCATCAATAAGGTGCATAACGCGTCACGTTTGAAAGCTGTTCCTGCTGATCGTGTTAACTTTTTGTGGTTTGTTCTTGCGCCACAAAATTTAAGGGGGGGGGAGGGAGGGGGTAAGATTGTATAAAAGACTGTAACCCAACTTGGTTGAGCGGAGAAGAAAATCTTCGGTTTCCTGGGCAATATAGACAACTCAAACAGCACATTTTGACTGATGATCATCATATCAATATACATTAGATTGATAGAACATGATCAACTAAAATCAATGGGAAATTAACTTCCTGCCCTTCTTTTTGTTTGTAAAAAGAAGGGCAAAATCGTGAAGATTCAAAGCACCAGTTAACTCTCTATGCGGGCAAAAATTGCCAATGAATTAAACCTTCAAGGTAACATTTCTTAATGCATTCATGTTTTAATCTGTCGTGTAAGCGGGAAGTGTTGTTCAGCAATGGCTGTGGTAGCTGGGTTCACTAACAGCAGTTTACAAGCCTTTTGTGATGTTGGGAATAATTCATCGTTGCTTTTAAAGCCCCTTTGAATGAGCTATAAGAATCTTCGAGGGAAACAGACTTTTCATCCTTGAAAATATCCCGAAGGATACTGCACTAAGATCAACCTTCGTAGAATAATATAAAGTAAAGAGTGCTAACGACCAATATTTTTCTGCTTTAAGTTAAGTATGATCATGAAGAATTGAATAGCCCGATTGAGCGATACCAAAACATGTTCACAATAGAAAAGCCCTAGCCACTTCCGTTAATTTAGTTTACAGTAAGGGTGCTTTACGTTTAAAGTGTAAGCACACTTATAACAGCAAAAAGCAGCTAAGGACTGGCTTACATAATGCTTTAAAGCTTGGCCCATTTGTCGTAAAAGTAGCAAGGATGCATGCAACAAACTTCACAACAAAAATAGCACCATGAAAAAATCATATTTAGTAAGAAATTAGGAGTTAATCTCCACAGCCCCTACACTTGCACTGTCCCTGTCGCGGCCAATTTTTCACAATTTTAAAGCTTTTTTTAAGGAAGAAAAGTTAAGACATGGTATTCGGTTTCGTGTATGGATAGCTTTCGCAAGATATAAGCGTGCTAGAAGGTCAAATGACCCTTGCCCAATCTGTGGATATTAAAGAGAATATAATGAGCAAGGGTTTGATTTCATCTTATGGTATCGCCCCTCTTATCGCCAAGAATGGCAAGCCACACTATACACTATATTACCAAGAGCTTCCTCCAAAGATGTCGTGGAACAAGACTGGAACAGACATCGATAACACCCTAATAGCATTAATGCCGAGTAACAATACTGTCAAGAAAATGGTGAATGAGATAGAAAGCGATCCGGTGGGGAGCCTGCATAGTTCAACTTCCAACCGACTTATATACAATATCTGATAATGAGGTAGCTTACTGTTGCTGACATACGTATATTACAGAAATGACGATGCCTGGATAGTAGAAAGTATTGTGCGATTGATCATCAAAATCTCGTTGTAAAGAACATAAGACAGTCACTAAAGTAGTTTCTATCTGTTGGGGTCTGTGATAAAAGTGATGAAACAATTGCTGTTAAAGACGGAGGTCAAATGGCATTTAATTGCTTGTCATGGGTGCTTTTCAGTGAAAATCTGTGACTATAAACACGTCAAATTGTATTATCACGTTAATCTCACGGAAACTGCTAAGCTGCTAAACTGCTTATAAACAAAATAAATGTAGAGCACCTTATGCTCGAACAATTTCAAACAAGTTTGAAGTTATTATCTACCTAGGCCATCAGCAGAGGGTCAAAGATTCATTCAGTGCAAATGCTGCCTTTAGTACATACTGGTATACAAGAGTAATCATTAGAATAACAGATGGAAAACGAAGTAAGGAATTCTAATAAAAGTGAACGGGCGTCAAGAAAAGTGGGCCACTATTCTCAATACATAACCAAAATTGTTGAAGGAAATAAAACTTCAAACACAGCTCATTTAATACTCTTATGACGAACAAACATATAAAAACAATGATAGTCAATGTCTGAAATGCAATCATTAAAACATGCACAAGACGAGAACCACCCGCTCCTAGATTTTCTTCAAAATTTCTAGGAATATGCACACCTTATCAGTCAATATGTCAAACATTAGTTCATCAATTCCATAAACATATATAACTTAGCTCTCCGTAAACAGCTCTTCAAAACTAAAAGTTCCGTTACAATTCGCTCGCAAGTCAATACTTCCTTCCCTGCGGGCGCAGGTTTACGCTCAACTCAAATACCTATTACAAGATAACACGACCAAAACAAGCGCAGCGATAGAAATGGCTCTTATCTTTTAGTTCGCCAAGGACAAATCGAAGATACGTGTTGTAAGTGCGAAGCTAGTTTCAGTATACGATGTTTCAAAAGCATGTTATTCTTAAAACGATTCTATTCATCACTTTCAGATACCTGCTATATCTGCCTGAACTGGGCAAATAAAGTAAAAACAAAAAAATCTGGTGGAAGCCTAGAATAAACAAACTACAGGCAAACAATAGACAATAATATAAAAGACAGAACTTTGTTAGAACGTTACAAACATCTATGTATAAAATTTAGTTTAAAGTAATAAAGGATGTTTGACAACTCTGAGAGCGCCTCCTCGAAATGGCGGTATTGCTCACCATCTACAAATATCACACTACATTTGGCCGTTTCTTATAGTCTCTTTCTACATATAAAAATCGGCTTGTGAAGTGCAAGAAACTCTGCAGAGCACCGCTGAAGACTTGGAAAATAAAGGAAGGTTTCATGGTTCAGTAAATATGGGCACAAGTCACCTCAAGGAGAAGCGCGATTTCGCATTCCTAGCAGAGTATAATCTATTTAAAACGGTAATTATTTTCCACAGAATATCACATACATACTTGTGTGGCAAATATGTTGCCTTCACATTGACAATGGCAATCTTGATAAAACAAAGATGCCTGTTGTGAGCTACAACACTGCGTTCTGTCGAGCAAAATAAATACCTAATGCTACAAAATTTAGGCAAAGGGATATCTCTAGAAGTGATAAAAGCACTAAATCAATGACAATACATAAAAAAGGAAGATATTGCTCGAGTTGTATCCACCACACGAAAAGTATAGGGTACTATGCATCATCCTGAGCAGACTCCTGTATACGTACGCATCATTCAAAATCGGTTTAGTTTAGGCAAGAAGACTATATTACAGAATTAAAATAGAAAGGGTATATGACGCATCGGGTTCTATCAACTGCACTACCATCAACTTGCAAAAAAGCCATGTCGGTTGTGGACATCACCTTCACTAATAACGATAGCATATTATCAGATATATTCAAATTAAAGTTATCAGCCAGAAACGAAAAGATTCGGCTTTACGTGACTACTAGGCTACTGGCATTACTAATTCAGTAAACATTTGAATCTTTACCGTATGTACCTTAAGACACTCATCAGCGTTTATATCAAAATAACGCAGCAAATACTACTCATTGTAGTCTGTACATAAAACGGATATAAACATCGAATGAAACAGTGAAAATTCAGTACATCAGTCTTGTATATCGTGTCACAAACGGGTTTATCGACTTACAGTTCCTCTTGCAATAATAGTAATAGAATACGTGAAAACTTACCGGGGAACAGGTCAGCACTGCTGCCTGGCAACGCAAATAAATTGGTAGCTAAGACTTAAGTATCAGTAGCACGTGGAAGGGCTTTAAGCAGAATAGTGAAGCGAATTATTTCCCACTGTGAAAATAATACAATCTTACCGGTCTAAACAAAATATAAAATTATACTTTCAAATAGTAAAAGGTCCTGACGATTTAAAGTAAAAACTGTAAGAGACACACGATCACCCTACTGTTACACAATTAAGCTGAGCAAAAGGAACCGCACCTCATTTTACAACATGCTGTTTAATGTGCATGACGTACTGTTGGATAAAACGCCATTCACGATGTGATACACACACTCGATGTCACTCAATGGATCCATGTATCCATATAAACATTCCTGAACAGAATGACAATAATCAGCTTCTTAAACTATTTATAACCTAAAAAAGAAGCAGTAAGGCTGACGAGACACGGCTAAGAGGGAGCTTTGAAACGCAAAACAACCACCCTCTCAGTTATGCTGGGCTCTTGTCTGTAGATAGAGGATGTGCACGGGATTCCAAAGCACTAAAAGGGTCACAATCCGACAGAAAAGTTAAGTACCTTTTCTAAGTTCGAATATAAGTACAATTTCTGCTTTAGCATCTGGTAACATCTTTCCGTGGTAGCCCTTCATGACCCCTGTAAGCCATTGCCCCAACAGCCTTAATATGATTACGTCTTGAACAACCTAAAATTTTTACATTTATTGTTTTACATCTTGACAACTTTATAAAAACTCGACGGCCAGTTAAACATTCTTTCAAGGCGAAAAAAACCTATTGGCCGATATCAATAAAAGCAAAGTATAACTCTTGTCTTATTGAATAAGATGTACGGTAGATATGCCTACCACAGTGACAACAGGAGGGCACTTATGATTAAAAAGGAGAAGAAAAACTACATAAAGGAAGAAACTTCCAGATCTCAAACTATTTAACACATACGCTAATCGCACTCAAAACAAATGCTCGACTGGAAAATAATTGCCATGGGATCATTGAAATATGCATCGATTTGCACTGGCTTGTCAACAGTTTCAAATTTTCGCAGTAATGGAACAAATTTGCCCTATGTTACCCGTCATTTCGCCTACAACGGCTCACTTATCTTTGCTGGAAAAATGGATTTGTTATAGTTTGACCATTTCCAATCATACTTTATATATCACTCCCATGATCAAACACTTGCATCTCCCATGAATAGTTCTTCCCGACAATGCCTCTTTAATATACTTTCAAAGGTTGAATACCTGCCTATCCGCAAATAGTTGCAAAGTGACCCAGCCATTAAGGATAAGAAAGTTCTTTGAGCTACCAGGATCACTGACGTTCTATTCTCCACAGCAATCAAGCTGTACAAAATCCTAAGGATAAGCCATTAAGGATAAGAAAGTTCTTTGAGCTACCAGGGTCACTGACGTTCTATTCTCCACAGCAATCAAGCTGTACAAAAAACTAAGAATATCAATGACGAACTTCACCATGTGTTAAGCAAACTAAGTAATATTTGAAACATGATGAACTGCCGAAAAAGGGATATTTTACGACCAGAATAAGAATCAGCTAATTGTAGATGCATCGAACAACTTTGATCTTTCATCACTATCTGATACAACTGAACCCTCGAGCGAAGAGGAGGACAACGCTTTGACTTGGGCTAGAACAACTTGTGCCTTTAATGCGTCTTCTTCCAAAGCTTTCATTCGTGCTTGTCTCCATGCGGCACGTTTCTCCGCCTCGATTGCCCTTAACTCTGCTGCTGATGGTTGACGCTTCACCTTCAAATACGAAATACGACTAACTTCATTACGTGGCAAGTTTTGAGATAATGCTTTGCTAAAGTTCATTCTCGATTTAATTTACAACACAATTTAGGATCTTACAACAACAAAAGTTAGAACATTTTAGAGCACCTTTAGTGAACACATCGGTATTTGGAGGGGGTGGGGTTGCAATGCGCAAGTTTAAGAGTAAACATAAAGAAACTAATGTCAACATCGCGAGAAGTATGTCAGTTAAAATCAACAAACAGCAGTTCTTCGTGTTGTAAAACAGGATTGTAATATATTGAGAAAAGCGTCAATGGTCAAGAACTGTAGCAAACGTAGTCAGCAGCATAGGCAAATCAGACTGAAACCATCCACCAACCAACGTAAGTCACATATCAATAACAATAAGCCAAACAACAAAATCAATGCAAAAATTGGTTTCTGAAACGACAGCCGATCAGCGCTAGAAGAAATCGTCGAACGACCATGAAAATAAACGACAAGGTCACTCGTCATTTAAAATTTAATTAAACCACTACCATCAGAAAGAATAAGTCTTCAATTAGGCTGACAATTGGCTGGGAATGAAATGGAACATAGCTAGAATAAAGCACGTAATCAGCTGAGTTTGAACAAAAAGAATGGGGCAGTGCTACAATTTGAAAGAAACGGGGATAGAATTTTACTGGCTTCAAGAAACCAAATAACCAATTACAAAACAAAACAACTACAATTTAATAACATTCTATAAGTTAAAAAATTAAAAGGTACTAGCACAAAGAAAAATATGTTATTGGATTCAAACCAAGGACCACGCTTTTGCGGTGGGTTGCTATGCCAATTTGAACTATTGTTAAACCAATGATAATCTACTGTATTTTCTCTTCTCGACACAGCATTTCCTAAAAATACATCTATTTAGTATGAATAAAATGTTTATTTTATAGATCTCAATGTTCAAGATTGGATGCAGCGCTAATAGGTTTAAAGCTTGTACATATCCTTTCTCTTTGTCTCTAGATCTAATGAGTGTGTTATGTTAAGACACGTCTGGATCTAAAAGTACCCTTTTGAGAGACGATTAGGAGAAATTAGCACTTTCAAGCTTCGCAACAGTTGCTCACTTGTGTCAACGATGATATGTTCCACTGACAAAGTACACTACGTCCTTGACAAATACGTAAGCTAACAGCTATGTGGTTACTCAATGAGATTCCGTGCAACGATAAAAAATACATATGGATAGAAAAGCCACGTTCTGCTCAACATTCAGGTAATACCAACAATCACTAGCTGTTTAA
>JAAAKL020018825.1:0-10076 GCA_010016065.2 Carybdea cf. marsupialis auct. non (Linnaeus, 1758)
GTCGGCAACTACATGACCGGCCAGGTCTTCGGTGCCGGCACTGCCGCTGCGCCGGTCGCTTTGCCCGCGGCGATCGCCGGCTTCGGCGCGGTCTTTGCTGACCTCGACCAAGAAGTCGAAGAGCGCGCTCGCGTCGTCGCCCTGGGCTGCTGGACCCTGGCGCTGTCCACCATCGTCACCTTTCCGGCGCCGCTGCCGCCTCTGCCGGTGCTCTGAAGGAGTCTCAGATGGCCGATCGCTTTCTCCTCCAACCCTTTCGCCACGGTGCCTCCACCGAAGTCGCCGGCCGGCGCCTATTCAACGGCGTCGCCCTCACCGACGCCGCGGACCGTCACCTGCGGGACAAGATCCTCGCGGTGCTGTTCACCGCGCCGGGGGAACGGGTCAACCAACCGCGCTTCGGCGTCGGCATTCACCGGGCCGTGTTCGAAGGCCTCGACGAGCTGACCATCGCCGCCGTCGAATTTCGCATCACTGAAGGCCTACGTCGCGACCTCGGCAACGAGATCGAAGTCGAAGACATCTCGGTCTCCGCTCAACCCGCCGCCGGCGAGCTGCTGCTCTCCATCCGCTACCGCCTGCGCGCCGACCGTCTGCCGCGCAACCTGGAGATCGAGCTGTGAGCGAAACCTTTCTCACGTGGGACGCCGCGGCGCTCGACGCCGCCGTCTGGCAGGGGATCGAGTACCTCTCCCTCGACACCACCGCGCCAGGTTTCGACGCCGTGATCACCGCCCACCTGGCGCGCCCGGTCGACGGCATGACCGCCGAAGACATCGAGGTCACCGGCGGCGTGCGGCTGACCGATCTGGCCTACGACGTCGAGATTCAGAATGGCGACTCCTTCTTCGAGGTGCGCTTTCCGACCCGGGGCGACCGCGCCACTTACGTGATCTGCCTGCGGGGTGGCGGCAACGATCCGCTACATCCCTTCTTCGCCGTCGCCGACTTCACTTTCTACATCGACTGTGAAGCCGGCGACTGTCGCAAGGCGCCGATGCTGCCCGAGCGCCTCCCCGGCCAGCCGCCGGCGGTCGACGAGCTGACCAAAGACTTTCGCGGCTATATGCAGGTGCTCTCGGAGTGGATCCGGGTGCGCAACCCCAACTGGGCCGATCTCTCACCCGCCAGCCTCGAGCGAGTGTTGGTCGAGCTTCTGGCCCACCATGGTGACCAGCTCAGCTACTACCAAGATCGGGTCGCCGCGGAAGCCTTCATCGATACCGCCTCCCAGCGCCACTCCCTGCGTCAGCACGGCGTGCTGCTTGGCTACCAGCCCTTCGACGGTCAGGCCGCCCACACCCTGCTGGCCTTCCAGGTGACCGAGAGTGGCTTCGTGCCGCAAGGGCTCGAAGTCCGCATGCCCCGAGGCACCGACGAGGCGCCCGTGGTCTTCGCGGTCGCCGAACGTACCCGCGTCGAGCCAGAGAACAGCTGGGATCTGCTGCACGTCGCCGCTTGGCCCGGAGCCATCGACGCCGAAGTCCCCGTCGACTCGACCGAGCTGCTGCTCTGGGGCCAGGACCACCGCCTTGAGGTCGGGCATCGCCTGGCCTTCGTGCAAGGGGCGGCCTCTCATTTGGTGACCCTGGTTCAAGTCGAGCGAGTGACCGCGGCGGGTTGGGTGGAGGATCCCACTGAACCGCCCCACGCCAACGATCGGGACCTCACCCGTCTGGTCTGGGATCGTCCCCTCGACGTCGCCCTACGTCCCTGGGATGCCGTCGAATCGCTGACGATCTTCGCCAACCTGGTGCCGGCGGTCCACGGCGAAAATCGACGTTCCTTCCTGGCCGCCGCGCCTCCGCCGGGCCACGACCCACGCCACGAGGTGCTGATCACCCCGAACCGTCGCAATAGCTCGATCGTCGAGCGGCCGTTCGAAGGCGGTGCTGTGCCCCAAATGCGCCGACTGAAAGTGCCGGAGAGCCCGGTGCTCTTCGATCGGGACGACGCCGGCGAGCTCGTCCCGGCCTTCGAGCTGATCATCGACGGTGAGACCTGGCGTCGGGTCGAGACCCTCTCCCAGAGTCGCTCGTTCGATCCGGACTACGTCGCCACCGCCGATGAAGACGGCTCCCTCTGGCTGGAGCTCGGCGACGGCACCCGTGGCCAGGCCCTGGCGGTCGACGCCCAGACCGGCCTGCCGCCGGCGGTGGTCGTCGAGATGCGCTACCGCACCGGCGATCCGTTGGCCGGCAATTGCGCCCGCAACACCCTCACCGAGGTGAATCCGCCGCGCCCTGGGACCACTGCCGCGGATGAGCTGGCCGCCTTGGGCGCCGTGGAAGTCGCCAACGTCATCGCCGGTGCGGACGGTGTGCGTCCAGAGACCCGGGACGCCCTACGCTTGGCGATTCCTACCTCCCTGCGCCATGGTGAGCTGGAGCGGGCCGTGGCGCTTGAGGACTACGCGGAAGTCGCTAAACAGGCCGATCCGCGGGTGGCCCGGGCCGCTGCCCGTGCCCTCGGCGGTGTGTTCAACACCGTCCTGATACTGGTCGACCCAGTCGGGCAGGGAGAGCTCGACGAAGATCTCCGCCAGATGGTCTGGCAATACCTCGACGAGCGGCGCATGGCCGGTCGCGAGCACTTCGTCGTCGGGCCGGTCTACGTGCCGCTCGAGGTCGATCTGGTGGTCTGCGTCTGCCCGGGATTCTTGCCCCATCAGGTGCGCGACCGCATCCTCGCCGCCCTGCGCCCGGGCAGCGAGCAACGCCCCGGCTACTTCCATCCCGACCGCCTGACCTTCGGGCAAGAGGTCGAGCTCGGCGAATTGCTCGCGTTCGTGCAACGCATCGCCGGAGTTCGCTCGGTGCGGGCGCGCCGCTTCCGTCGCCTGGAAGCCCCGGATAGCACGGAGGTCGTCGACCGCGTGCCGCTCGAGGCCACCGAAGTCGCCCGCCTCGACGCCGATGACAACTTCCCCGAAAACGGCGTGCTCGACGTCGCCGTCGTCGGTCTCGACGAGGTCGACCTCTCCGAATTTCGCATCGACGGACCACTGCCGGCAGGAGGTTCCGCATGAGCCGTCCCCCGCGTCCCCTCTTCCGCTCCAGCACCACCGCCCTGGCGCGCGACGATCGCCAGCGTCTCGATTTTCTGGCGCCGGACTATGCCGAGCTGCTCGAGCTCGAGCGGCGCCTGGCTGAGGAAGAAAACGGTCTGGTCACCACCGATGGAGAAGGGGACTTCGGCCGCACCCTGATGGAATCGAGCGCCCTGCTCGGCCACCTGCTCGGCATCTATCAAGAGTCCTTCGCCCAGGAAGCCTACTTGGGCACCGCTCAAAGCGACGCCAGCCTGGTGCGCCACGCCCGCCGCCTGGCCTATGAGCCCGACGCCGGCCTGTCGGCCACCGGCTTTGCTGCACTGACCGTCGGCGACGGCCTGGACGGCCGGGTCGACGCGGGCCTGGCCCTGGCCAGCACGCCACGGGGCGAGATCAAGGCCCAGGATTACGAGACCCTGGACGACCTCGACGTCGACGCGGATCGCAACACCCTGCTGCCGGCCGCCGCCCGGCTGCCGGTCACCATCAGCTTTGATGGCACCGGCCGCGCCACCCTGCCGGTCAACGCCGTCGGTCTCGGCCTCGAAGCTGGGGACGTCGTCCTGCTGATCGGGCCGATGCCGGCCCATCGCTTCCACCTCGAAGTCGAAGCCGTGCGCGAGCGGGACGACGGCATCACTCGAGTCGACGTGCGAGGCGGCCCGCCGACCGTCACCTTCGATCTGCCGCCCTATGTCGAAGACAATCCAGCGACCCACTATCGCCTACTGGCGCAACCAGCGGCGCGACTGCACCCCTTTGCCTGGAACGCCTCGAGCGCCCAGTTTCCCAGCGGCGCGGTGCAGACCGCCGGGGTCTATGTACCGCCCACGGAAGTCGACGGCAACATCGGCGACCCGCCGGTCGTCGGCTACCTCGGCCCTCTGAATTCGCTCGACGTTTTTCTATCCGAGGAACCCGACGGCTCCCTGATCGACGGCTGGGTACTGTTCGACGGTGGCGGCAGCCGTCAGCTGCTGCGGGTCGTGGCCCAGGATCCGTCCAAAGTCACCCTGATGCGCGGCGAGGTGATCGGCATCGACCAGCCGCTGTTCAACGCTGACGGCACGCCTCAGATCGACGGTGACGGCACCGTGCTGACCACCCCACAGCCACGCCGGGTTGAAACCAACGTCTCCGGATCCGCCGCCACCTTGCGCCTCCGGCGACTGAACGGCACCAACGTTGGCCGCTCCAGCCTGCCGTTTCCCGGCGTCCTTGCTGCCGAGTGGCAGGTCGACGTCCCCTTGGTCGATAACCGGGCCAATCCGGCCCTGGCCAGCGAGCCGTTGGTCGTCGCCGGCGACCTGAGTGGCCTCGAGCCGGGGCGACTGCTGGCCTTCAGCGATCTGGCGGGAGCTGTCTCCCAGGTCTTTCAGCTGCGTTCCCTGAGGGTGCAGCCAGCGATCGCCGGGCCCGCCAGCACCGAGTTGACGCTCCAACCGCTGACCGCAGCACCGGCCGGTCACAGCTGGGTCCTCGGCGACCTCAAGATCTTTGGCAACGTCGGGCGCATCGCCCACGGTCGAGGCAAGGACGAGATCCTCGGTGGCTCCGACGGCGTCACCCCCTTCCTCGAATTTGCCCTCAAAGAGCCGCCCCTCACCCAGCTGCCGGGTGCCGAGGGTGGCGAGCCGGCGATTGAAGTACGGGTCGGCGACGTCGCCTGGCAGCGGGTCGAGGATTTCTATAGCTCCGGCCCCGACGATCGCCACTATCGCCTCGTCTTGGATTCCGACGGCGTTGCCAAAGTGCTCTTCGGCGATGGCCAGCGCGGCGCCATCCCGCCCTCCGGCAAGCGCCACCTCCGTGCCGCTTACAAGGTCGGCCTGGGCCAAGACGGCAACGCGGATCGACTCGGCGTCCAGCGGATCAAGAAAGCTCATCCGCTGATCGAGCGGGCGTTCAATCCGACGCCCCTGATCGGCGGTGCCGAGCCGGCGGCGACCGAAGACATTCGACAGCAGGCGACCCGCTACATTCGTACTTTCGACCGTGCCGTGTCGGTCGAGGACCATGCCGACCTCGCCCTACTCTTTCCCGGCGTCGCCCGCACCGCCGCCTCGTGGAACGACGGCGAGGGTATCGAGCTGGTGGCCGCCACCGCCGACGGCACCGCGCCGCCGATCGCGGCGCTGCGAGCTTTCCTTGACAGTCGTCGCGATACCGAGATTCCCCTGCGCATCCTGGCGCCGCAGCCGGTCGATCTCTATCTGACGATCCATCTGGAGCACGATCCGGCCTACCTGCCGGAGACCGTGCGCCGGGCGGTCCAACGCATCCTGCACGGTGAGGACACGGAACCGCCGGGGCTCTTCACGTTCGCCGGCCGCACCTTCGGTCAGGCGGCTCACCGTAGCGAAATCTACGCCGCCGTCGAAGCGGTCGAAGGCGTCACCTTCAGCGCCATCACCCGCTTTGCCGCCAGCCCGGCGCCGGAGGCCCAGGACGTGGTGCTGGTGTCGACCGCCGGTTGGCTGCGCCTGTTGCCTGAAAACCTTGAGCTGGTGTCCGCGGGAGGTACGTCGTGAGTGACCCCGTGAGTTATCCCTACGATCCGCAGACCCGCGCCTACGTCGCCGAGCTGCTCTACGAGCATCTGCCGGCGTTCTATCGGGTGGAAGATCAGCCGCCCAAAGGCCGCGGTGAGCTGCAGCGCTTTCTCGAAGTGCTGGCGGCGCCACTCGCCACCCTGCGCCAGAACGTTGAGGAGCTGCACGCCGATCTTTTCATCGACTCGGCGGCCGACGAAGTCCTGCCGCTCCTGGCCCAGATGGTCGGCACCACCTTGCTCTTCCCGGAGCCCGACGCCAACCGTCGCGACGTGCGCGGTACGGTCGGCTGGCGACGGCGCAAGGGCACGGTGGCAACCCTCGAAGAGCTGGCGGCCAGCCTGGTCAACCAGCTGGCCGCCACCCATGAGGGCTGGAAGCTGGTGCAGATGACCCAGGATCTGGATCTGCTGCGCCCGGAGCGTCAGGTTCCGGACCTGCGCGACCGAGTGCTAGCGGAGAAGGTCTCAGGGCCTCTGGTGGCGACCCACCACTCGGTGGATTTGCGGCGCATCGGCCGACGCACCGGCAAGTATCACCCGCGCCACGTCTTTCATTATCTGCACCCGACCCGCCTTTTCGATCTGCGCGAAGGCAGTCCGCGGGACCTGACCGCGGCGCCGGATCCGGACCTACGCTTCTCTTTCCACACCTCGGCCGCGGATCTGCCGCTACGCCTGCGTCGCACTGCCGAACTGCCGGATCTGCGCACCGATCGAGCCCTGCCCGAGCACTTTGCTGCGGACCCCGGCCGTTGGTTTGACCGAGTCGGTGGGTTTCGAGTGGCGATCGCCGGCTTGGCGGCGGCGCTTGCCCCCGGCAACGGCGTCGCTCGGCGCGGCGACCGTTCACCCGCTTCGCGAAGTCTGCTCGAAGGCCCGGTGACCGTCGAGCTACTGGAGCACGACGCCCGACGTTTCGTCGGTCCGGTCCTACTCGAGGTGGTGGCAGCACCGTTCGCTGGCGCTCCGGGAGTGCCCGACACCAATCCGGGCAACTTCGAGGTGCGCAGCCAGCTGGTGCTCGACGTCGTGCCGCCGGGACCCTCGGCGGTGGTCAATGCCGGCGCTGTCGACGCCACCGCCGTGCCGATGCTGCGTCTGGAGCCGGTGGGCGTGGGCGCGCGCTTCTTTCCCGGAGCAACGGTCGAGATCACCAGTGACGAGCCGGGAGCCCGACGCGCCAGCGAGAACGCGGAGTTGGCCCGCGAGGGATTTCTGCGCGGCTCGCTCTTCGTCGACCTGCCCGCGACCCGGATCGACGGCGAGCGCTGGTTCTATCTCGCCGCGGACGGCAGCGTGCACGACGCTCAGCTCGCCGGCACCGGCGTAGCGGACGTTGCCATCGCCGACGCTTCGGGAGAGCCGCGCTTCGATCGCGATCATCTCCTGAGTTCTGGCCCCGGCGCCGCCTGGCCCGCTTTGCCGGCTGCCTCCGATCCGACCCCCTGGACCCACGTGCCAGGGGCCCCGGACCGCGGGCCGATTCCACTCCACGGTGGCCAGGTGTTGCGCGATAACGGCGGAACCTTGGAGTCCGTGCCGGGGGCGACCGAGTGTGGTCTGGTGTTTGCGATGAGCTCGGTCGCTCTCGGCGTTCGCACGGTGCGTCCGTTCGCCCGCCTGCACTGGCAAGGGCCGGACTGGACGGCGGCGGCCTGGGAAGCCCTGGACGACGACGGTGTCGCCCTGGCTCCGGGCGCGGTCCGTGACCGCTTTGCCGAGCTCGCCGACTTTCGCGAGACCGGACCCGCCGAGTTGCGGCTCGCCATCCGTTTCGTCGCTTCGGATGCCGATGCTCTGCTGGTGCCGTCCGAAGTGGGATACACCAGCGACGACGGCCGGGATCTTCTGATCCATCTGCCGGGAATGGCAGCTTCTGCCGGCTCACCGATGGCAGAGTGGCCGCTCGACGGCGCTTTTTTTACCGCTGCCAGCGACGCGGTGACGGTTGGTGCCGACGGCTCGACCTGGGTCGATGCCTCGACCGCCAACGCTCGGCGGTCTCTCGGCCAAGTGGTGCCGATGGCCGAGCATCCCGGCATGCGGCGTCGGCAGGTCCATGGACGGTCGCTGTGCCAGTGGCGCCATGAGGTTTTGCCGGCCGAGGTTCATGAGGCGACCCCTCGCGGTCGCCTTGATATCGACGTCGTACACGGTCTGTTCAGCCTGGCGTTGGACGAGCCGCCCCAGGCCTATCCGCAAGGCCCCTTGGGCGCGCCGAGTCCGCCGTCGCTGACCGTCGGTTACCAGCAGGGCTATAGCGCCCACACCGGTGCGCTGCCGGCGCCGCGGGAAGGTGCCTTGGGGCGTCGCTTGGCGCCCGCCACGCGTCTGGTGTCCCGCTCGGGTCACCTGCATCGCAACGCCCCGGCGGGCTTTCACGACCTGCCGCGTCACCGCACCTTGGGCGAGGCCTTGACAGCGGCCGCTGCTGCGGGTGACCCGGACGTGGTCATCCAAATCGAGGACTCCCTGACCTATCCGGACGAGAACCTGGAGTGGCCGGCCGGAGTCGACAACCTGACGGTGCAAGCCGCCGAAGGCCAGCGGCCGGTGGTCGAGCTTGCCGCCTGGGCGGTCGAAGCGGGCGCTCAACTGGAGACCTGGTCGCTGCTCGGCCTGACCTTCGGCGGCGCCCTCGTCGGCGTCCTTGATGCTCCGCCCTGCGAGCGGATCGAGGTCGAATATTGCACGATCACCGAACCGGAGAACACCCTGGCGGTGCCGGCCCTGGCCGCGGGCACCGATGTGACGGTCCGCCGTTCGCTCACCGCTGGCTTCGCATTGGCCGGCACCGGCACAGTGACGATCGCCGACTCGGTGATCGATACCAACCTTGGCGCCGGTCAGCCGGCGATCGTCGCTCCGGATATGCGCCTGACGATCGACCGCACGACCCTCTTCGGCACCGTCGAGGCTCAGATTCTCGACGCCTCGGAGACCTACTTCGATGCCCTGGTGACCGTCGAGGATCGCTTCGAAGGCTGCGTGCGCTACAGCCGGGCAGTCAGTGGCTCGGTACTACCGCGCATCCACCGGGTGGTGTTCGACGTCGAAGCCGACTTTGTTTCCGCTGACCGCCATGCCGCCGCCCATGCCCGCCTCGCCGAGAGCACCGATTCGGCGATCCTGCGGGGCGCCGAGGACGGCGGTGAGATCGGCGCGTTTCACGACGTGCGACTGGCCCAACTCTACGCGGCTCTACTGCGCCGCTTAATGGAATTCACCCCCGCCGGTCTGGCGACCGGCCTTCTGCGACAGGACTGAGGAGCGAGCCATGAGAGGCGACTTCACCCGCGGGCATCAGCCCGATCAAAAGCGAGGCCGGAACTACCGCCGAGTCCTCCTACAGCAGGGCCGCCTGCTGCTCGATAGCGACTTCAACGCGCTGGTCGATGCCCACGACGAGCTGATGCGCGACCTGTCCCGCGACACCGCTTGCCTGGCCGGCAGCCCGGATCTGGGCTACTTGGTGACCGCCGGTCGGCTGCTGGCACTGTTCGAAAGCCTTGAGGGCATCGAGGAGCCGGGGGGCGACTTCTCCCTTTATCGGGACTATCGCTACAAATACCTCGACCGTTACCCGTCGCTCTACCTCGGCAACGCCGCGGGTGCCGCGGTCACGGTCAACGTGCCCTTGCGCGCTGAGACCGCCGGAGAGATCGACCTGTGGATGCGCAGCGACGGGGTGTCGGCGGTCAACGTCTCAGGCACCGCCGTCAACGTCAACACTGCCGTCCTCACGCCTTACACCATCAATCCACCGGCGGCGACCGACAACCTCGAGATCACTCTCGCCAACGGGCAAGAGGTGTGGCTGGCCCTGGTCGAGCGTCGTCAGGAAGCTGGCACTCTACCGACGTTCTGGGCCGCGGAAGGCCGCTTTCACGTCGATGGGCTGATGGTCGAGATTCCGGAGGACGGACCGTACTCCGACCTTCATTTCGATCCCGCGGATGGCTTTCAGATCCCGGATCTCGAGGTCGACGACGGCGGTCTGCGGCCGCTCGCGCCCGGGGATCGGGTGTTGGCTTATCTCGAGGCCTTCGAGCGTCACATCACCCACGTCGAAGATCGGGGTGTGCTCGAGGAGGCCCTGGGCGGCACCGACGACACCTGCACTCGCTCCCAGGCGATGTGTCAAATCAAGGTGGCGGCAGCCGGTGGCCTGACGCCGGAGGAGCTGCGCCGCATCGTGCGCTCGCCGCTATTGCCCGACGGCACCCTCGAAGTGACCACCGCGGCAGCGATCAACGACCCGGATCCTTGCGCTCTGCCGGTGGCCGGCGGTTATCGCGGCACGGACAATCGACTCTATCGCTTCGAAGTCCACCGCGGCGGCCCGCTGGCGACCTGCCTCTTCAAGTGGTCGCGGGACAACGGTTCTGAGCTCTTCCGTGCCCGCGACGTCACCCTGGCCGGGCCGACGATCACTCAGTTGACCTTTCCCGCGGAGTGTCCGCTCGAGTC
>JAAAKL020018826.1:0-10076 GCA_010016065.2 Carybdea cf. marsupialis auct. non (Linnaeus, 1758)
CCTCGAAAACTAAAACTTTTGAAATAGGAAAAGAGCCTTTAAGCACTTTCTTTACCATGTGCAATCATAAAATAGTCCCAATATGATCAAAATGTTCACAATAATTAATAGCACACTTCATGTATAACTTAACTTTGTGTTACAGGAGTTGTAAGACAAAATTTGAGCTGTTTCAAACAAGTATTGAATTTTGTTCTGGCTTAACTACCTCAAATCGAAGTGCCCTATTAACCACTAAATCCTTTGCCTGCTTTGTCACATAGTTGTTTGAGAAATTATGGTTAAAATGATATGCTCTAAGGAAAGTATTAAAATTGCCTTTGATTTGCATAACTAGGTTTACAAGTATCATGCACTAGATTCTTTGCATGTAGATATTTGTGCACTAAAATATCCTGTTAATTATGTGATTTTGTAATGGAAACCATTTGTGACCATTTACATAACAGTAAAATGCAATCTGTCTCAAATGCAATATTAACAAATTTGTTTAATATAAGCCAAGAAAGAAAAATCAGCACTTTTTAATTGCAATTGTCTTGCTAGTCACAATAGAATGGCTGAGTTCTGTATTCTTATGGATATTCACTAACATTGTCTAGGTAACTGATGCTATGTAAACCATCAACTCCTTAACTTAAAAATTTCAAACACTTGGCAATCAAGATCACCACCTTGACAATATAAAAGTTATTTAAGTAAGGATGGCTGGAGTCAAAAATATATGTGTATAGTGATTTGATACCCTGTAAAGAAGGACTGCATAAATGCTTATCCCCAACTGTTTAATTTCTTCCTAAGGCAAATCATAGTTAAAAAACACCACCAAGAGTACTAAGGACTGTTGTTACACTAGTTCAATGATACAAGAACCTTGAACAAAAAAATTTTCTTTGGGGTTTAAATAGTTTCTGAAAAACAACTGATTGGTGTCACATTAGCTGCTGTGTCCAATGCCTGATGGCTTTTTGCCAACCCTCCATGGAAAATTTGAGAAGTGAAGTTGTCTTTCAGTGTAACAGGTTGTTCCTCTTGAGAATTTTTAGACTGAAACATGTATAGGTAGGATATGACATGAAGCTTTGCGTTCCAAAATAAGACACTTCCAACTTACATTGTAGCTAAGAATAACTGATCACAATATTGAATTTGTAATAATGAGTGCCCCAGTTTAAATAGCAATAAATGAAATACAAGCCCCTGTGAGTTCCTGATGGATACTGATACGGGGACTGTCATAAATGATCAAGTTTATCATTGACGATCATCCTTTCAAGGATAAAGATTTGCACATGTTCTTCAATACTCTAAAAACCCCTCCATTAAGATTGCAAGCACCTGATAACTGTGCTAGCACATCTATGCTATATTTAACCAACAAAATGGTATTGGTTTTGATTCAAAAAACATACCCTTCAAAAACTTAAGATTACACAAATACCTATTGTTGATGTAAAGAATGAAATTAGTATTTTCCTAATAACATGCTTCAAGTTAATTATCCATAACTTGCATAAGCGTGTCATCCCTATCCTATTTACATATGAAATTTATGGTCATTTGATGTGCTTGGATATTACTGTCAAACAGTAATTTAAATCTTATCATTATGATTCCAGGACACAATTCTTGGAACTTATTCTATAAAATGGTCCTGACTATCCACCTACACATTTCAGTATAAGCACAGTAACTATTGCAAAAGTAAAATAAACCCTACTTAGTTCACTTTCCTGTGTTCAACCAGCACAATACATCATAATGGTCTATAATAAGTCAATAAAGGACTTACTTTGCCAATATATGAAGTGGAAATAGCTATAAGGTTTCAGCAATTTACAACATGTCACCAAACATCAACCATTCTAATATAAATACTACTGTTTGCCATTAAAACAGTGTAGTGGGTAGGCATTGGTTTGCAACATACATTCATATGGGAATACATACTGGTACTCTCTAATATTGCTCAAACAACACAAAATGCAATTCAAACTGTGGTACAAACATCCCAAATTACATGACAAAAACATGAATTAGAAAGTGCAGACCATAAGTATTCCTTAACAAACCACATATGAGCATGTTGCTTGACTGTGCACTGACTATGCCTTCTCTGACCAAGAAAAAACCTATATCTGCATCAGTAATGCTCTTGCTTAAGTCACACCTGTGTTAAAACTCGGGGTTGTCAACTGATAAGAGAAATACTGACAAAACACTAACAAAAACTCATATGGCATATCATCTTAATACTGTTGATATTTTGTGCACTTTTTAAAATCGGGATACAATCACTTTGAATGTCCAGGGCACTACCATGTGACAATTGAACAATATGGCCATGACTTTAGGGGGAGGGTCTTATAAATGGGCCATGTAAAAGCAAAACAAACACACCCACAAAACTTAAACCAAACCAAATCCTGATATGGTTAAAAAGAATTAAACTGACAGTAAAAATAAGAAAATTGCATTGAAGAAAGATATCCCAAACTGATACTTTACCTAATCAATACAAACTAATCACAATGAGTAGCCCTACAGGATGTAAAGATATTTGGAAGCCATACAAAACGATAATTATTTCTGAAACTATCAACCTGAAATGCATAATATAATGTTGTGGCTAAATATTAAATGGTTACATATGCCAAAAGTACCTACATACCACGAACTTCACTTTTGTTTCAAACTGGTCCATAGTCTGTTTTGATGACCTACAGTTCTGCAACGATTCTCGTATACAAAATGGTCTGTCTAAAAAGCCAAACTACTGGAAATTCACAGAAAAGCCAGTGAGAAAGGCCCATTTATACTTTCTTCCTCCACACTAAACCTTGTACCCGTCATCGAGATTCAACAGTATTATTCTACTGTCGATGAACTAAAAAACAAACTTTGACTTGTTTCTCGCGAATCTACGAGGCCTAATGAACTTGTCTTGTCTCAAACTGCCGACGACTCAGACAACTATGACGCAACTTCAACGGACTTTCTTTGAAGTCAATATAAACTACATTTATTTTAATTTTATCTTTGCTCTCCCTCGTTACAGATATACATGAAATGCAGCTAGCTTAGTGTCCCTTGCTGAGACGACTGCTACGATCAACTCGATTCTCTTCAAAGGCCGAACGCAATCAGGCAACCAGTAGTCTGCTTTCAAGCCAGCCGTAGACGTCTCTTTTCCATCCCTTTCCTACGATGCTACGACGATAACATCTACTTTTCATCTATCGATGCCACTAACTTGCGAACTGGTCACACGACGTTGAGAATCTGTTTCGTCTACTACTTACCGAATAACGACGACGCGTCTACATCCTACTTGGTTCAACTCGATCAAAATAAATGCTTGAGGAACGTGAAAAGTAAGTCCGGAAAACATATTTGGCAAATCCAGACGTAACTCGCGGATCTTTCATCTTGTCAACGAATGCCAAAACATAAAGTGCTTTGTGTTTTCCTCTGATACTTACCGACTTCTTCGTCTGATGCGAACTGTTCAATAATCCTCTGAAAATGTGCCCTGGAGATGTATCAATAATATTTATTCAAAACAAATCCAAAATAGGAAGTTAACTTACCTCATCCAAGAAACCGATGCCCTTCTCGCAGTTTCTAGAAGGAAAAAGAAAAACGAACGCTAAAGAGATGGGACAAATCAAACGGAGACGTGTATTAAGTCCAAAGAATGACAAAATCTACTATTCTTATCACGGTAGAATTCCTAAGGTTTTCATGGCGACTACGATGAAAAGCAGGACAATACACGAGCAATGCTAACCCGTCAGAATGCCTGATGTACTTTCTCACAGACATCAAAATAGCCACTTTGGCGATTGAACACCACGGCTCGTCTCTATGGCCAAGAAGATTGGGATCATGAATCGAGTCATCAGCGAAAACCTTCCTTTCTGCTAGGCCCACCTCATCATAACCAGCTAGTCGCCATACTTCATACGGGATCTCTCACTTTTGATCATGTGATCAGTTAGCTACTTTGAAAAAGGATAACAGAAGTGTGAAAAAGAGGCTGAGGTCATTTGGATTTCTTGGCTGTGTCAAATCGAAATCGTGCACAGTGGTCATCGAAATTATGACCTCCATGTATCAAGATATAGGTCACGCTTGAAGAAAGTCTGAAAAACTTTTGCCTTATTTTCCCCCGAAGTATCTGCTTATTCCGAAGACATGTTTGCTGTATCGGAATGACAATGATTTGTTGTGAGCTGCTTATCTTCCCGCCAAACAAACAATAAGAACCATGTTATATGCCACGTGTTATGTACGTGTTTCCAACGATTTTCAAATTTTCTGCTATTAAAGATCTTTGAATTGTGTGATAAATCTATGCTTGGCACATTAACAGATTACTTTGCAGCTACAAAGATTTATCCTTAGCTAATCACACAAAACGATTTTAACAGGTAGGTTTCTTCGAACATGTCGCTCAGATTACCTTTTGCGGGGAGGGGCAAAACCATTGTAGTGACGCAATAACACATCTATAGACATTCCTATTTTCTCTCTCTCGTTGGTATTGGACCTTAGCGTAGTGGCAAAGCATCGTGCGTTGCGCAACTAGGACGAAAAGCAATAAAAAGTAAAGGCTATCGGCTGAAAGCTATGCATAGTCTGGACTTGCTATGTTTATGATGTGACTCAAGCTCCGTTATATACGTCTCGCGAATCTCATCAACGAAATAGAATCGGATAAGACAGTATTTGAGTTTGCCTATCATGCGAAAAAGCACTCAAGTTTGTTTCGGACCTCTGTAAAGTAAACCTATCTTGAGGAGCGCCTCGTCAGTAAAATGACATTAACAACATGTTAAACTTGTGAAGACGAAACATTTCTCCGACGATGTATGGACAATTTCAGTAATAACCTCACACGTCAGCTTCACTAGTGCTCAGATTTTGGGCAGCGAATAACATTTTGGCCGATAATCAAACTTGTAAGCCAGATAACGTTCGCAAGTACATTGCCCTACATCATATTGCAACGTGGATGATTGAATTATATCGTTCTTATGGGTGTTTTTCTCTAGTACTTCCAAAAATTCTGACTACTGTCGTGCAATAATAATTATAATAGATTATTGCATCATAAACCTTTATATTCAAGGAAAAAAGAATACCGTTGCTTTGCATTTATTCAGTTTTTGCTACGTCAATAAAAGGCCACAAATATAAATTTGTTATTTTAGGGGTCAATTTCTGATAGTATCAGGCACTTACAACACAAGATTCTTTAGTAAGACATCGAGTATATTTTAAAGTTGTTTAGAGTTTAAAGTTGCTTTCATGTTGCATCTGTTGCTTAATTTTGTTCTTATTGATTAAGTAGTGATGTTCTGGCTGCAGGCATCATCCTTTAAATTCGTCATCGACATCAATTTATAACCTATTCCTTCAAACTGTTTTGGAAAAAAACATTTTTACTACTTGAGCAGCGCTCAAACAAGCGAAAGGTTCTCATGATAGGATCTTAAGATTTAGTTCTTAGAATGACAACAATGGATAATGACTTCATCAAATTTGACACAATTAAAGGATTTCTCATTATCTGAACAAATAGATCGGTTAAGATGAACTTCTGACGCGTTTTTTTTTGCGTAATACAAACTGTATATGTAAGGCAGAGGACGAAATGTAAAATGTCAGTGGACCGGGGGAAAATAAGGATATTTCCTCGCACGGCAATGCAAACTAATATACCTAACGCAATTCAACTATATGTGACTTTCCCTGTTCAAAGGTCCTTGCTGTTTCGCTATCAGGTCTGAATCGCGATGAAGAAGGTCGAAGTTCCACTACTTGTAGTTCAAAAATTTTTCGCAGTCGAGATTTTGTGTGTAGATCAGTGGTCACTAAACTATGGTCTGCAGGCCGCATTCGGTCAATGAAGTCCTTTCACCCGGCCCTTACTTTTCAAAATTTGTTGAAAGACTATCATCTGTGTCTGCGAGGTACTCCACGTTGTAATGGTGTAAACAATTAAGCAATGACATTTTAAATAGCAATGAAAGATAAGAAAATGGTGTGAAGTTGTAGACTCGACTATAGTTTTGGCAACCCATGCTACGTGTGTATATGTTATTAACTTGGGCTACGACCCTCCTTGGGCATCCCTTCGGCAATTCGGGCCACTGTTTAAAAGAGTTTCGTCACCTGCACTTTTGCCAGAATTGCAATGTGCTTTGTCGCCGAAATCAAGCACGACAATGGCCAAAAGCTGCACTTTCTTGCAACAAACTTTTTAGCATTGTGGCCCATACATCGAATTCAGAAACTAAAGCGATGAGTTTTTGGTTTTCCCTTCGATTATAAAATCGCCGAATCGGCGAATTCTCGTCCAATTTGACAACAGTGACTCTTGATGTTAACAAGTTAACCTACCAGCGTTACGCAAGCGTCTACCAAACAAATGCGAGCTTTTCATGATGACTTTACGTCGGACTGAGATGCTAGATTTGCGCTGTTGTCGTTAAGATCGTACATTACCATATCACTACCGTATTAGAGTAGTGGCTTCAAACGGTTTACACTTTCGGCAAACTTTACAAATCCAGTGGCCTCTAAAAGAACAGGATTCCAATCCACTGTCCTCAACAGCATAGTGACTTGGCCTAATTCTCCTTAATGCCTGTACGGTGCTTTCCTATTTCAGGCTTTGAGATGAGAACTCCCATGCTACATTTTCTTAGACAAATTTTCAATACAAGAAAGGGGAATAGATCATTCAGGTAGGTCAAATGGAGGACCTAACTACAAGATACCTGTTATTACGAAACTTAAACGACTTAACGTTATAGTAATAAGGGAAGCAAGGAGAAAAATAACTCCAGAATGGACCTCATAAGGCAGGTAGAAGTCCTCCACTACGCAACCTCGGCAGCGAATAGGTAAAGATTCATCGAGGGATGGGTAGCAGAATTATTGTCGTTATTCGTACCGCAGCACTCCAACGACCTTCAAAAACGGTTACGGGATAGAGAAGAAGAAGAAGGGTAGCAGAATGGCTGGCCTTGAAGGGACGCATTAAAGATGAAAACCCTTTTCTTCATGAAAATTCGTGTACAAAAAGGGCTGGAGATAAAAATCCTCAATGATCTGACAGTTGCCACGATACCATTATTATTGTGTATTATTTATGTGTATTATACATACACAACATGCTACCTAATGTTCAGTTCGTAACTGTCAATTTCTTCTCAAGGAGGCCTAGACCACATGTGCATAAAGCTTCTTCGAGGCCTAGTTATAGAAATGTCAACACCTTTCAACAAACGCAAGCCGTGTACGCGGTTATACAGTACTCGTAACTGCGACATATTTGTGCTGTACTGGGGCAGCGCGCATCATTTTCGTTGAAGTTTAGGAGACAAGAAAGTAAATTACCGTAAACTACTTTACCAAATAACCACTCTGTTACCATTATAACATAATCAAATCAGAGAGTCAAAAAAGCGACATATAAGTTCAGTATCGTAGCCTCGGTAGACTCTAAGGCCAGAGCCTTCAATGAACGAAGCTCATAGCTCGTTCACTAAGGAAACATCCCGTGCTTTCCTAAGTCACTACTCCGAACTCAGATAATAACATGCTTGCTCTTTCTAAAGTAACCTTACGATGAGCAACAGCATCTCAGGTAAATAGAATGCATATCTCACTTCAAGACTTCTTTCACAATTTGAACTAGTTCACAATATTTGTAGACATCAAGAATACAAGAAGTTTTTCATCGTTAAGATCGTAAAAATTAAAACTACAAAAGAAACTTCAAATGGAATCCAATAAGGTTTCGCATAGGTATTTTTACCTTCTTACACTTTGCCAAGACATTTTTATTAGCAACTCTTTGATTAGCAAAGCGACTTAAAATTAGCAACAAAGCTAAGAAATTTGCTTAGTTACTTCCAATGTTAAAATAAATCTATCTTTATGGTATATGCATGATTTAAATACTACCAGGAGATGACTGTATGACAATTTTTCTTGCGTGTAGTTAATCAAGAGTTCGAATCCGCATCGACGAAGGCAACTCCTGTTGTACGCAAAAAAGTTGACCATCTGACTACTCATTAAGAACCTAGTATCATAACTTTACTTATGGAAATAAACGGATAAACCGATACTTAAAAAAAAAGAAGAATAAGAGAACTGATTGGTTAAAATGGTGGTGGTGATGTTCGGATCCTGACCATTACAGAGTCTTGTGTTCAAATATAAGTTACCAATCCAACAGTCAAAGAAAGCAGTTTACGAATTCAAATGAAGGTGAGACGCCAACAATCTTGCCTCCTGGTAAGGACTTGGGCAGAACAGTCAAGTTAAAGATGTTCCTCGCCCGGGGGCAGCACTCCCAAATAAAATTACTGCATAGCATTTACTTTCTAGAAGAGAATATGACATGGGGTAAATTAACGACATTTCAAATGTATTGTTTACGGCTTCAGTTTACACCCGAGAGTCCTTAAGGTATGGACCATCAAGCTGCGCCACCAATGGTATGTGGATGGAAATTTGTATTCAGTACAAGGATACTTCAGTTTTATATTAAAATTTTAGCATGTAGGCAAGCATCGGTCACTTGTTAGGAATGTCCTAGTATTGACAGGTGTATATTCAACAAAGTAACTTTGGTATTACGGGAATTTATCCTATGAATTTTGCTTTAAAGAAGCAGTTTACTGACCATCATTATTTTCGCGTTACGTCTTGAAATGAATGAAATGAAAAGCTTCGACCAATTGATATGTCTATATGAATCTGTTGTTGTCAAGTATTCTCAAATTTTGCACTACAAGTAAACAACTGTTTACTTTCATGTGATACTGATAACTTTGCTTTTTATACGTGCATGTACGACGGTTATGTGTACGAAACGCAAGGAAATAGTCGTATATTACGTTTTGGGACTGCCTGGCTAACAGTTTCCAGCGGTGACACATTAACGCTACATTCACCATAGCCACCTCGCATCCAAGTACGAAGTTAAGCGTATAAATATGACTACCCTGCTCCTCCCAACAAACGCCACTTTCATCTTTGTTTTCTCTGTTCTTTATGCACGGCGCAAATAAACATGTTTGTTAGAAAAATAGTTGTACCCATGGACGGCCTATTTAACGGGGACAGCAAAAGCCTTAACTTTTACACTTTTTTTCAGCTCAACCAAACCATGAAGGCCCTAGTATATATACACGCATTACTCAAAACCCATCTCAAAAATATGGGTTTGCTTGATACTTTACCAAGGGTCATGTTTTCAGTCGTATAACACTAAGATCCACTCTCAAACCTGCATACATTGATATATCGCTTGATTAATGCTATCATTCAAAACATGAAAAAGTCTTGCTTTCCACTTGTAAACCTCCTCTACATTTAAAAATCACAAAAGGCCGCTAAAATTCAGGTCTATTTCCTGGTCACTCAAAATTCCGCTTTCTAATCAAGTAACACCCTTGCTTATAATAAAATTAATGCACATAAAGATAACAAAAGTAATCTTAACCCATCACCTATTTGAGAGGAGGTCGGGGAGCTTCTGAATTTCGGTTCCTGTTCCGCTCGTTAACGCATGCCGTGCCATTAGTAAAGTCAATAGAAGAGAGTAAGCAGACAAAAAAAATCAACCAAAAAATAAAAAGACGCGAGAGAAAGTGCACCCGCAGGGGCGATCCAACAAGGACCCACCCTGCAATCCTTCTTTCCTCCTTCTCCGTGTTTTACCTCAGCGCTTCTGCGGCGCGGCGCCTCCATTTGACTATTTTGTCTAGTGCAATTGTATATAGTTAACCCATATGTAACCCAAAATCGAATAAATATATTAATTATGATCTCAATGATTTCAGTCCCCCCCCTGGGAGCCTACGTCTCCCTTGGGGATGCCTCTCTGCTTATCAGGAGGTACGATGAGAGATCGTCAATAGCCACCGCTAGAAGGCTTGCAAGGCGTTCCGCAGCATATGCCACATATCCGCTTTCCAACCCATTCCAAGGAGCGGGCATTTTGTTAAGTGGAATCCAAATGTACCCAATTTATGGGAAAACTATCCTCT
>JAAAKL020018827.1:0-10076 GCA_010016065.2 Carybdea cf. marsupialis auct. non (Linnaeus, 1758)
GGTGTAGTTGGAAGTAGTTATGTGAGAGTGTGGTTCAGTATTCCCACTCAAGAATCGTAGTAATAGATTTGTTGAGACGATTTGAAGTTTCTTATTTTACTGCCATACCCTATATATGACTATGAGAATGATATCCTTAAAATAAGGATAAGCACACATTAAATACCTTCAAATGTCAACGAGCATTTATATTGTCGTGAGTGTGCTTTAGTGGTGATGGATGACTTGATGCATTTAGCAGGTTATCATGAAGGTCATGTAATCTCTTTACCAGGGGCAGACTCTTAAACGTACCATCTGTATTTTAAGTCAAAATATACTTGATAAGTCTAAGCATGTGGGGACCAATAATTCTCAATTACTTCTTATTTAATATCAGGGAAAGTAGATAAATAAAAGTATAAGCAAAGCAGATGTAGCCATATAATCTTAACCTTTTAGTTGAGACTGACAGTGGCGCCATGACAGAATCCTAGAATCGTTTATTTTGGGTCTTCATCCATTAGCGTTTGATCAGTTTCTTGTGAGAACTCATATATTTGCAGAAGAGTTTTGGAGACGACACGACCGGTCTGAGAAAGGATCTGCAATGAAGTATTTAGGTATAAATAGAGGATATGATTAGTTGTGTAGGAAGCTACTGTAGTAGTAATATGTCAGGCCATCAAGAAGGTCTATTGTAGTAAGTATAAAATGAAATCATTTGCAGGTGTTACCTGGGTGCAGAGGGTGATTTTAGGTCGTATTGACTCGGAAACAGTAAAAGCAATATAGGAGTACAACCAACAATTTATTTCAATATGGGAGTGTTTCGAGAAGAGTTGGAAAGGACAGGGTACTGCTAAAATCAATCAGAAAAAGGCAGATGAAGTTTTTTGGGCACGTGATGAGAAAGGAAGGCTTGGAGCACCTAGCAGTTACTGGAAAGATAGGAGGCAAGAAAGGAAGAGGAAGACCCAGAGTTGGATACTTGAAGGTTTTGAGCATATGGGCAAATGTAGAAGCTAAAAAACTGATGAAGACAGCTAAGAACAGGGTAGAGTGGAGGACCATGACAGCCAACGCTTTGAAGAAGCACGGCACTTAGAGAGAGAGATGGGAGTGTTACCTCAGTAAGTTCTCCACGGCAAGGGTGTCGAAATCCGGAAGCAACAGCTTAAAAGTTTAACAAGACGTCCTTAAGTGTGACATACATTGGCTAGTCGCGATTAGAGGGGAAACGGATCAGACAGCCACGAGGACTGTTGTCTATCTTTGTACCTACCATGATTAGACTCTTATCAATGGTTCTTTTTAAGTCGTGAAATGTTGCAAACGGGAGTTACAGGTAAATGATCTGCATTTTTCACTCTTGGAAAACAACTAACGTATGGCACTTTTTTTCAAGACACGTAGGATACGTTTATGTACAGACACTTTTACTCTTCTTTGTCCGGAAAGTCAGATGAGATGATAGAAATGATCTTAATGACAATAATAAGGCTATAGTGCCACGAAGGAGAGTTAGGGAAATTTAAGAAATGACACTTGACTTAAAGGAGGGAGGCAGAGAAGATGTAAGCTGCTTTGTTGTAAGAAGTAAACCAAAATCACAGAAATCACCCGAAATTAACTTAGTATTAGAAGATAATGGTACATCAATGTCACCTAGGATCTGATTAGTAGTAATATCCATTTAGGAAGAGATGCTAGACATACAACCGGGTAGTTGGTGTAAGCTTAATCTCGTTTCTTGTTCCTCTATCTGAGTGCCGCAAGGAAGCCCCAAACATTACATTAAGGTATATTACCAGTTAGTAATCGAAGAGAGAAATTAGGAAGTTTCACTGCTCGGTTGTATAGTATTCTTCAGGTACAGTCATCTCTAACCACTTACCGATGTTGCCATATTATCTGATGGCATGGTAATATGTGGTATACTATGAAAAGCATGTGGGTTTTCAATCTCAGCAAGGAGAGCTTCACAATCTCCGCAGATTACTATATGGTGAGGTAACGTCACTATGTAGTCTGATAACGCACTGGGACGAAAGATTGACATGGAACTGTTGCTTGGTATTGGCCATTTAAAATATCTCTTCGCCCCATTTTTGATTTTCGACATAGTCTGTTTCTTAATTTGCTTGCCCTCACTTGCTCTTTTATCATCGACTTTAGTCTTTACGGATGCGATGCAATGATCTACTCACTGACCCAGCCGTGTTTCATTTGTGACTTCCGATGGAGAGTTTCCGATTGTTCCACCCACCGCTTGATAAGTTTGATTGTCGGGGTGCACAGCTTCATATGTGTAATTAAGGTAGCACATTTAAGTATCAAAATATTTTAAATGTGAATTTTTCCACGCCTTATATTTCAACGTCCTATTAAATCTCAGCAAGTTGCAAGCTTTTTGTTTACTAATGTATAAGATAATTAAATGCGCTTTCCTCTTAAATTTGTATGCTTAAGAAACTTTTGCATCTTTTTCCGTTTTAAAGCATATTATCTTCTTTCACTAAGTATATTAAATAGCGCAGCTTTCAGAATCACTCTAGCTTTTCTTCTCAGGGGAGTTCTACCTAGGCGTGTGAAGGTCCTTTCGATTCCATGATCCCAACTCTATGTCTTGCACCGTAATCATGACACAAGAGTCTGCGCCACAAAACAGAAATTCTATTTGTTTGTAATCACTTCCCTCTTTTAGTTCTCTTCCCTTCTCATTCGTACCATTTTCTATTTATTTATTTATTTAAGAAATACTCACAGTTGCTATAGTTTTTCTTTTCAAGCTCCTCGTTCATGTCTACTTTATGTTAACCTGCTCCTCATTGGTGTCCTGTTTTTATTTACCCACAATTCACTGGTACCCTAGTTATTATAACATTGACTTTAATGTTTCAAGGACTTGGTCAAGACAAGACATAAACTCTGTTAAAAATTTTCAATCCCCTTGGAAATTATTGGGGGCAACAGCACCCTAACCCCTCCTCAGTGGTTACAGCACTGGTTGAAAACAACGCTAGTAAATCCCCAAATTTGGCAAGATCGTATTGCCAAATTTGTTTGACGTAATTAAACCTAAATCATTCATTTAGGTGAATTCACGAAATTTCATCATCAGATATTTAGGAGCACGTCAGATGTAGAGCATCAAAATCACCTGGACTTGATTCGATGCCCTCGCTCAATAGGATTGGGCTTAGCTTGCATATGTTGTAGTGATGTTAAGAACTCCTTGCTCTTTTCCAAATACCCTGTCATGTTGACAGGATTAAGGAAACATTTCGCCTGCAACTGTGATACCGATGTAATGAAAATCAACCATCAGCAAAACAAATTTACAAATTCAAAGCACTATCAGTGGAGTAAATACCAACAGCAAATACAATTTGGTGTAGACCTTCCTCTTAAGCCTGATTTACACGCTACGATTTTGTCGGCCGATTTAGGGACGATTTAGTCACGTGACCAACCCAAGACTAGTCGTACGTGTAATTGGCACCAACGACACGATTGACGATTTTGAGCACAAAACACTGCTTGGGATTTTATCTTATCCAGAAACAGTAGGAGAAGCTGAAAAGGAGACCGTACTTGAGAATGGGAAATAACCAATCACCTACATTCTGGGGGCTACATTCGTCTGGATGGTATTGTAGCCTTGCGTGAGAAACTACAGTCATTTCGCTGGTTTGTTTGTCATCAGGGCGATTGTCATCAAAAGTGTCGACTATGCTAAAATTACTAATAAAGCTCACGGCATTATTCTTTGATACGCCTACAGAGTGTCCCTAGGAGACGTTCCTAACAGTAATGTTGCTTCTGCTTTACGGAAAGTCGTGCTTTCCATCGCGACTTCAAGGCATCCATGTTAAAACTTTGAGGCACTGCCATGACACCCAAAATCGGGAGTAAATCTATTCAAGTGTCACAGACTTTCTAAAAATTGCCCCAATTCGTGCTGAGATCAACAATCGTGAAATCAGGCTCCTCAACAATAGACATACGTCATACCAACTGTGAGTCGGCCAGACAAAATCGTAGCATGTAAATAAGGCTTAACAGACTGACTGTAAAGCGGACATAGTGGCAGTCATCTCAAATGTTCAAAGGGGACAAGTAGAAGTCTAAAAATGGGTTATTCATCATCAATTAATCCATCTTCCTGGGTGTCTGGGACCTCCTAGTAGAAAAGTCTTGGCATTGTTCTCAAATTAAATGATGTTCACCATGGCCAGACTTTGGTGGGAAGACAATATGAAGTGATTTTGTCACAATTCTCTTTAAAATCTTAAGAGAGCAAGATTACTTTTAAAATCACAATGAAGACATGCAATTGAATCACTGAAAAAGGAAAAAACTATAACTTTGCTTTTGGAAAACGTAGCTGTTTACACAACTTAGATTAGAAAAGTCACATGACATATCAGGTCTCTTGAGTTGCTGGTACAGACTGTCTCATTGTATAAAATCTTAGCTTTGTCTCTACTAACAATAAGTGCTTGGTTTTACTCTCATCTTTGAGACAAGTCTTTCAGTCTTAAACAGTTACAAGGTGATTTCCATGAGCGCATATTTTTACATGCCTTAACCAGATACATAATGGATGTAAGTGTGTTTCTGATTCTTGAAAATCCACTTCTTGAGAAATAAAAATGTGAATATTCTTAACCAGATCATTTTGTTATGCAACATGTTCTCGCAGGATCAGCAAAGTAGGAATCAGAAGAATCAGTAGGTAAGCTATACATAGAGCCAGATACTACTCTTTCCATGCCTAATACACAAGTACAATATTCCTGGCCAAACTCTATTTTGGACATGCCAATCATTCACTCTGCTGATCTGCAATCAGGTGACGTTTAGGAATTAAATACCGTACAGTGGCCGTAGTAATGTAGACTCCAAAAAGGCACTTTCCATCCCCTCTAGCCTTTATATCTAGTGATTAAGGCACTATTACCAATATAGCAAAACTCTAACTGTAAAGGTACCTTCCACTTTCGACTACGGGCCCAGTGCAGTAACCTTAATCAAAATGCAAACGGAATTGCCTGGGAAGGTAAATCTAAATTACGTAAATAAGCTCTGGCAAATCAGTTTATGCAGCCCTTTCATATGACGGGAGATGTTGACACTTCGGAGACCCTTGCCCTCGCCGTTGTAGTTATTATCCAAACCACCCTTATCATGTCCAAATATCTCACTCTCAAGTGAAGTGAACAAGGAAGGGCTACAAATTTCACATATAATTTTCCTTAAGAATCAAATGCTCTTTCAAGTGAACGTAATGTTAATCTAAATGCAAGTGATGTATCGTGAAGTGGACAGGCCTAACTTTCAAAGTTGTCTGCACTTGAAAACAAACCTCTCCTTACCTGGCCTTGATTGCTTCATGTCTGTTTCTAAAGGCATTAAAGTCACCCTTAACGGCTGCTGGAACTCGGGACCCTAACGCAATCCAGTTTACGGCCAGCTGTCCTACCTTTCTGCTTGCCATGTCTGTTACTTTACACGATGGAAATAACGATGGCTGCGCTCCTAACAGCCCTTCAGGAATAAGCGAAAACGAGGCCAAACGATGCGCAACTAATCCTCATAGAGAAAAGTGGGAACTAACGTCTTCAATTCACCGGTTCCTACCGTGAAAGATCTATATAGGGTTTATAGACCTTGTTTCTAATACATGAAACGTAGTAAAAAACCAGTAATAATAACTGATCTATCGATTTATCAGCACGAGTACTCATGAAAAGTATTGCACCAAGCGAATAATGAGCTAACCTATTTCAAATAATCACTGCTGAAACGAAACCGTAGTAGACCTGCCAAAATTTTTTTGATGAGTTAATCCTGCTCCTAGGTCCATTGTGTACTTAAAACCAGCTGTTTCGGAGCTAAAGCAAAATTCACTTCAGTTTTATGCATTATCAGATGTCTCATCGAGTTAATGAGGAAGTCAAAATGTCTTACAATTGGTCGAAATCTGACTTTTTCAACCTCCTCTGTTCATTTAAACTTTCAAGGAATTTGAAATCATCTCTTTGCTACTGAGGCTTATATTGCTCAGAAATTATTCTTTATCACTGGAGAAATAAAACATATCGGGAACTTTAAAAAAATCAAGAATTTCTCAACTACTGAAGTAACTATTGAAGAAACCCTAGGTGCTACTTCCACTCATGAACATTTGAAACGATAAAAAACTTTGATGCAACAGGCTGCAAGAGTAACAATTCAGTTCACAGAGCATAATCCTACATATAGTTCACTAATGAGACAAATATGGACTCAAACTTGATAAAAATCCTTGAAACTCCACAGGTTTACTGTTAGAACAAGGGGTTCTCGACCGATTTTTACCGTGACCCTCTTTTTGTTATTGTAAGGCAACGCAAAGGCTACAACTGTTCATAGGCGTCTGCAATGTTGCCATGGTCCCAAGTCAACGCCGCTTGAGGCAGTCAAGAGGAGCTAATCAACTCAAAATATCATGGACAAAATATCGCAAGAATATTCAAGAAATAGACACAGTTTCACATATTTGGTATTTTTATGAAGATAAATCTTCTACGTGCGATCGTTACCTCTACAGCACTATGCGGATGTGAAACTTGGACTCTTAACAAAAAGTTAGAAAAAAACAACTTGATGCGTTTGACATGAAATCTTTTCGGAGAATTCTAGGATTATCTTGGAAGGATCTGAAGTCAAATGATTTTGTTAGGTGTAATATTCAACGAGAAATATGGCAAAATTGACCGTCTTTTGGACATTGTTAAAACTCGAAAGTTTAATTGGTTTGGGCATGTTACAAGGATAAAGAAAGTCTTCTATAATTCAATTATGCACGGGCAAGTAGAAGAAAGCAAGAAGGTAGGAAGAACCCCAAGGATATGGAGCGACGATATCAAGGAAGGGACTGGTCTCAGCTTGATGGAAGCACTGAGAAGAACTCAAGACAGAATGAGATGGATGACGGATGTTCATGGGTGGGTGCACCAACGGCCTCAAGAGGGGTTACTGTCATGATGATGATGATGATGATGATGATGGAGATTTACTTTGCAACCATTATAATGATATCTTTTTCTCGTTAGTTGCCAAGTCATATACGTGCATCATAACACATCATGACAACTCTAGTTAGGATGTAAAAACAGTAATTTCTAGTGACTTTATACCGGAGAAAATGATCAGAAAGATTTTGTTGTTTTCTTTGTTCTATAACGCTTTCCATAACGTAGTTCGTAGCCAGTGCGAGGAAAAATAGAGTTTTATTCAGATATAAATCGGCAGTTTGATTAGGTTACATTTCTACATCATATGCAACGTTTTCTGTACCACAAAGAATAGACACTTCTATAGGTTTCTCTTTCAGTTCAGAAACTTTATTTCATTTAAACTCATGGGTGACTGGACAAAACCAGTGGCAGATTAAGATGTCTGAGCAGGTAGCAGCCAGGGGCTCCAGCATTTAGGGCCCCCTAGAATTTTGCTTATTCTCACGTCAAAGATTCCAAATCTGAAACGAGAATGGGAAAGTGCTCATACAGTGATAAAAATATGCAGTTAACCAAATTTTATCTGAAGTTTTCTTAAGGTCCTAAGTTGTGTGCCGTACAAAAGGAGGGCTGTTGGAATGAGATACTCGCAATTGTATCTCATCAAACAAAGACGGCTGATTAAATTGTTTGGTAATCTGATTGGAACTCTGTTTTGAAGGAGTGTCTGTTTTGCACTATGAGGGACTTTTTGTCTAGACTTGGTCGAAAAGCACGTGGGCCTTTCTTGTAGGAATGAATAATGTGGTTCACGTGCCCGTCTGTCTGACTGTCTGTTGCAACATGAAAGACTGCATTTACAATAACAGAGGAACTCCAAACATCAATCAAGAGAGACGCCTCTTTTTTTAAGGTGAAGATTTTTTTTCATTCTATGCAAAAACTGGCCTATGAATTGCACATACCATTAGTCTTCATTAGGCCCTGTCTCTTAGTCCTTGGGAAACATTTGATGACCCCTCCCTGATTTAGACTCATTTTTCGCCTTTAAACTCTGTTAAGGCATATCTTACATCAATTAGAATATTCACCCCTTAAACTATACTTATTCAGCTTGCTTCTTCAATTACTGTCTTAACAAGTCAAGGAAGACTCAGATGAGATGCTTGTTACTATGGGTACAGCATTAAGTATCCGAGTGGCGCGCAAAAGCAAACAGCTGCCTTAGAAAGAAAGAAAGAAAGAAAGAAAGAAAGAAAGAAAGAAATGAGAATCCGAGGCATTTGAACAAACTCATAAACTGGCAACTTTCTTTAACAAGGTTCAACTTCAGGAGAAAATATGGTGAAGGTACTTGCGCCATATACATTTAAAGATGTACGCACTATAGCATATGTAGCTTCTTGGAAATCTTATTCTTATGATAGTGGCATTGACGATCTCTATTTGTGTCAAGAAAATATGACTGAAAACCTGAGGATATAGTGGATGCACCGTGGATCATCGTCATGTCAGCATAAGGATAAAGGCTTTCAGGAATCTGTGGTTCAGTTGTAGAAGGTATCACTAAAACTCTATAGTACTTCATCATTGTTTACTCGAATTCATTGTCAAGTAGGAGAGAAATTTGAGAGGCATTGGTAATGCTATTCAAATTTTAGTGGCCGTTTTTTTGTATGTAACTTGATGCCACCCACAGTAAGTAGGTTTACAAGTGCATTTAATGATTGGAAGCACGTACACAATCGCTGTTAAGTCATGAAAACTGCAAGAAACATGTTGGTGCAGTGGCTGCATTATGCTCTCGTAAATCATCTAATAGCATCAAATCATCGTTGGCAGGTACACGGAAGCATCTGAAAGGCGTACTTGTTAACAAAACCTTAACTAAGGTAAGATGGCCTGCCCGCCACGATGCTGTAATTGCGGTAAACAAAAGGTATTACGAAAACCTATCAGCATTGGAAGAGTTAGCCACTGATGAATGTCAGCCACATGACACCACCAAATGCAAGTTGTTCTGTTTTTCTCTATACTTCTCCATTAAATGCCGCAGGCAAAGTTGTCCCATTTCCTTTCATAAATCGAAGCTTTTCCCTTCCAATTCTCACATCATCTCTTAGCCTACGATCTATTATTCTCTCCAATATCTTTTAACGCATGGCACATCAGCTTGATACCTCTATAATTACTGCAGTTCTGTGCATCGCCTTTTTTAATAATGGGTACCAATATGCTTCCTCTCCATTCTCCCGGTATCTTTCTTGGTCAAAGATTTTTACCATCAGATCGTTACAGTCTACTCCTTCCTCTCCTAGAGGCTTTCCAAACTTCAGCTGGGATCAGGTGGGGTCCTGCTGCCTTTCCATTTTGCATATTTCTTAAAGCCTGCAGCACTTCTACTCCGCTTCAGGATGTCCCTCACTTTTCTAAGCACTCTACCATTGCTATCTTTAACTTGCTTAATATGAGCGAAATCCTTTGTACTGTTATTTCTTTCTTTTGCCAACTTGAGCATCATATTTATATCCTCATTGGAATCCAGTTCGGCGTATACCTCCTGGTACTATCTTGCCTTTGCTCGTGCTACAGCCCTTTTAGAATCTTTATTTCTATCTCTGAGAATGTTTCTGTGCACTTCTGACTGTGACCCTTCCCATTTCTTCTTTGCCTCTTTTTTTAAACTTAGTAGCCTCTTTTATGTCCTCATCCCACCACCAGCTTTCCTTGACCTCCCATACTTTTCCAGATGTTTGTCCTAGTATTTCCTTTCCATATTTTCTAATTACTGATGCACTATGTATCCACCATTTATCTACATACTCAATTTCTAAATTAATCTCATTCAAGACCTTTCTCTTAAACTCTCTCTTCTCATCGCTCTATCTCCCAAGCAATTTATACCACCTGATTTTCTTTACCACTTTTGTGCTTGTTTTTCTTTCTCTTTTCAATGATAGGCCCATGCACAAGAGCCTGTGTTGTGGGGCTACATGGTCACCTGGCATGACCTTACAGTCCTTAACTTCCATAAGCCTTGATCTATTATAAAGGAAGTAATCTATTTGTGAGGCTCTTCCACCACTTTTG
>JAAAKL020018828.1:0-10075 GCA_010016065.2 Carybdea cf. marsupialis auct. non (Linnaeus, 1758)
GTGGTTATGCTTCTGTATTACTTCACAAGTTAGCAGACAGTTGACACATTATCGTGCTGAATAGAAAATGAAGATAAGTACCAGTGCCAGAAGTTGCCCGGGGTAACGTACAAGAAGAAAGCATTGTCGGCCATCAGGGTAGCAGATAAACTTAATTCCGTCTCTACTAAGGACGAGCACGCCTTGGCGTGAGAAGTTGGAGAGATTTTCGTGAGCTAAAAGTATGGTAAAATAGACCGTGGCTGTACAATAAGGGTTATTGGGCTATTGATCACGATTTAAAGCTAGTAGGGTGGTATATTACAGACAGTAGTACAAATGGAGCTCAGGGAGGGAGGCGATTATTCAATTCTATTTAATTCTTACTTATATACCACAAACGGTTTCATCGTAAATAAAAGCACTGAAAGGTTAAAACAAAAACTACTAGCTTTAAATCGTGATCAATAGCCCAAGGCGTGCTCGTCCTTAGTAGGGACGGAATCAAGTTTATCTGCTACCCTGATGCCCGACACTACTTTCTTCTTGTACGTTACCCCCGGCAACACTTGACACTGGTACTTATCTTCAGTTGCTATTCAGGGCGGTAATGTGTCAACTGTCTGCTAACTTGTGAAGTAATACAGAAGCATAACCACTTAAGTATTGTCTAGACAAGCCTTGGCAGCAGGCACTAAGTATGGACCTCTGGTCGTGAAATCCCGCTTATTTTACTATCAACTTGTGGTGGTGACGAGAGAGAGAACAGGGTTTCTCCGGAAGGCTGCTGATTCTAAACTGTGATTAAAGTGAACTGAATGTTGCCCGATTTCGTATCCCCTGACAGCCGAGTTCAAGCGCATATAAGCAGTTTTTATAACAACATGTTTTACACCACTATCCCATTCATGACTCGTATTAATTTCCTCGCAAATCACATCAACAAAAGCCTGAAATGAAATGGATATTTCTCTTCGTAGGACATTTGTGTGAAACAGAGCAGTCTCAAGCAAGAGGATCTGAATGAAATTGTGAGCATTAATGAGCTCAATATAAGTATTTCGTTACTGTACTGTACAGTATTTCCCTTTATTCAACCTTTCCCCCATAAATTGAACTTCTTGTTGATGTTAAAAGTATTGTAATGTTAATGGAGACTCAAAGAGGAGAATGCGTTGGATCATAGTTTAGTGTAGGTCGTGAATATTTTCACGATGATTACATGTTCTTACATGTTGTTGTCATGTACGTTACACGCTGTGATCCACTCTCCACACAGCGAGGAGAATCTCTACCAGTGCCGTAAGCCGTTTGCTTATCCATACATACATTTCTTTCGCATTTTTCATACGTAAAATCGAATGAAGTAGATCATTTGAACAAACATGCTTGCAATGGAATTATTTTGTTGTAATATTTTGTTAGGCAGAGAGCGCTACTTGCTGATGCCATCGAAAATACCAGGACAAGGTTATATAATAGTTTGCTAACAATTAACAATGAAACCGTTGTTTTTCATTACATAACTTCAGTTTGTATCGAGTCGCAGTGGAAGTAATCGAAAAATTCTGGAGTCATAAATGGAAGCTAATCTCTCCTTAAAGAATATAATGCTAATACTAAAGTGGTAAACAGTAACTTTTTATACGTTATCAGCAATTGTTTATAGCATACGCAAGACACGTTCATTAATACTAGTAAATAATTTCAACCATGCACTGAACGTCATTTACCATTGACAAGACTTTCAATTTTTATCATCGTTTCTACACTTTGTAAACAGTGCTACGTGCTTAATCGTGTACATTTCTGTCTATGATAGGAAGCGCTAAGAAACGCGAGACTCCAAGACACACAACGTCTGGAGGAAGAGCTCGATAGAAAGGTAGTAGTATGCGTGTTATTAGCCCTCATCTTTCAAGACGTCGCTGCCCCTAATGTCGCCAAAGCGCAGTCTCAGTTGATTTTTTATGTAGGAAAGATAACGTAATTCGACATTACGTGAAATACCTATGGTAGAAAAAGATATTTTGACTTTCACATAAATTTTATGTTGTTTAAAACTTAAATGTGCAAGCCCTAAAGTAAATGGATCGTATCTCATACTACTTTAGTAAATAGTTAACTATTTATGCCTCGTTGCTTACGTTCATTTCGGTGAGAAGGGGAATTTTTGTAGTTGGGTGGTGGAGTGAGGAGCATGGTGGTTGCCATTAGTCGTTGTTCCAATCTCGTTTTGTACCCAGGAATAATTCTAGATGTTTAGTTTCTTATCGCCATTCCACTGATATATCTGTTGCGTTGTTGATGATAAGATGAGATTTGTACTGTTATTTTAATAAATTTTCGTTGTACTTTTCCTTAGGAAAAAGAACTATTGGAGAAGTCGGTGAGTCAATTATTTTATTACACCTTAAGTATTCGAAGCGATTGTGTTTTGTGGTACACAGTTGTTGCGTGTTCTTTTGTTCACGCGGAGTAATTCTGGCATATGGCTATCGTGCCAGACCATCAAAAGATACACTGTAGCGCAATAAAGCATGGCGTCAACAAACTTGTCAGGATGACGTAAGAGAAACGATGTTATTTATATTTAGAGTGTAAGCAAAGATACCTAATAGTGCTTTTTTCACTTGAAATTAAGGTAGGAATTTTACTGGCTCGTCTGATCTGCAGCTGCTACAAGGCATACTTCTATATCATATCGATCGTTATGCGCTGACGAAAGTTGCTTTGCGTAGTTTTAGTTTGTAACATTCTCAATTTTTCTAATGGTTTCGTTTGATTTTCTGTTAGGAGAGACTGGCCAGGTTGACAGCAGGTGAGTGAAAAGTGTTTAGTTGTACTTACCAAAACAGACGTAACGTGAGTATAGTAAGGGGTATCCTGATGTCCATATCATGAATTCCATTGGTGTAATGCTTTTTAAGAATAATGGTATCTAGGAACGGCTAGGGTTTTAAGTGTTGTAGTGTAATCTATGGTATCTTACTAGTTCATTTGTTACTCAACCTTATACGTAACTGGTCAGTGTGGAATGGTGTCAATTTTACTCTAGTTTTCAATAAACAGCTTCAAAAAGTAAAACAGATCAAAAAGATCTAAAAATTTCTTTATTGCATGTTTCACTGCAAGTAATGTAGGTAGAGAACACAGCCATGGACCTCACAAATGGAATTGTTGTGATTTATTTATTGATTGGTTGATTGATGGTCCATTGATTGGTTCATTGATTGATTAGTGCGATTGACTATGATGCTCGATGATTGATGAGGATCAGTGATTGATGATGAGTATCAATGGTTGATGATGATTGATGATGAGTATCGATTGGTGATGATGATTGATGATGGGTGATGATGATTGATGATTATTATTGATGGTTGATGATGATTGGTGATAAGTATCGATGGGTGATGATGATTGATGATGAGTATCAATGGTTGATGATGATTGATGATGAATATCGATTAGTGATGATGATTGATGATTATTATTAATGGTTGATGATGATTGGTGATAAGTATCGATGGGTGATGATGCTGATTGATCTATATTGATTGATGAAGACGATTGATGATAGATTTCTGTTGATGATTGTGAATGCTAAAGAAGTACCGTTTCTCTGTTAGAAGAATGTTGTCATGTATTTCAGTAGGCACTTAATGTAACAGTTTACGGAAGCTGAGCGTAGAAGCAGTTTGCACTTAACTGAAGAGTATGTGACAGATTTGTGCCATAAAAGTGCTATGACGGGGCATACAATGTATAGAACGGAACCCTATATCCTTTCAGTTCTTTCTTTACTAAACCAAACTGAGCAAGTGTAATTATGAAAGGCCTAAGGAGTATGTATGATTGAAATGTTGATAAAAGGATGTTTATTAGAGCCTGTTCAAGGACTCTATTCAAAGAGATTTAGAGGGACGAAAATGTACAGGTTAGACACGACGCATATATTTAGGTGTCTAGTGGGTTAACGCCACCAATTGTTGTAATCTTAGGCACTTGCACTTGCACTTTATTCAGGTTTGCCACTACAGGAAATCGTTGAATCCTCCAGCCTTATTGTTTGGGGAATTTGAGGCGTAATTTACGTATGGTGCGGTTGAGTGTCACTATTATTTCAGTCATTGTTATCATGCCTATTGTTGTCATCTGATCTATTTAGAGAATTTTGTGTAATAATCGTTGCAGTTTGCTTTAATCCTCCTGGAGAATCCTTAGATGCTTCTTATGAGAATGTAGTAGATTATTCTTCAGAAAAGCAGGTGTAGACACATCTGGATGATATTGTCTTAGTTTTAACCCAGATTTCATTGATTATTTTGTATTCCTGTAGTTTACTCACGTAAGCATTTGTTTCATTCTTGTCATGGTAAAAGGAGGCAGGGTACCACTCTCACCAGAACAGCGCCGAAGACTTGAAGAAGCTGAACAAAAGCTCCGCGACAGGTTGCAAAAACACCACGTTAACAAGGAGACTGTGGATGTGGTAGTATCAGATCCATCAAGCGAGTTAGACGAATCAGATGGAGAAAAGAAAAAATCTGCAGAGGTATATACTGCTTAATCTTTCTATTTATGGCAACTGTGCGTTTCTTTCTGAATCTAAGCATTTCATTAGCAGTCCATTGACACATTAATGGTCATATTTTTTCTGCCCCTAGCAACACTTTTTATTACCAAGGTGTTCTTTTTATTGCATGATATTTAAGTTTGTTCGTTAAAGAACTATTGGAAATTGTACACTTGGTTCAGTGCTTGATATTCCCAATGACGATGGAGAATTAAGAATCGGCATTGTGTAGAGTAAAGTATAGTATTTATTATTATAAAACCTTTTCTTATTTTTTGTAACATGTCTTTTCAAAACTCTATTTCTTTAAAAGAATCAAATGATATTTGTGGCATAGGCCTGGGGAATGCTATGACTACTTTGCAAAACATTCTGTTATAGATCAATTTTTATTCACACTAAGAAAACTGCGAACTTCATCCGTGAGAGCACTTTTTAGCTAAAACCCAATGTTAAAAAGTTAGGAAAGTAGATGCTCAGCTTGTAATCACACTTATAATGTAGTGCGACTGTGTTTTCATGGCGTCATTACCCGCTAAATTCTACCCCCCCCCCCCCTCCCTACGGAGGATACCTTAAGTTTAACCTGAGAATTTAACGCAAGAAAAACGTGAAATATAGACCTCAAATAAGCCAGGTCATCAACTGCGATCAGATAACCTGGTAATGAAGTTTATATTGCGATGTGTGATTTCTTCGTAAACTTTGTAATCTTGTCATTATTTATAGCAAAATATATTTGGCTTTCTTGTCGCATCAATAATTAAATGTTAAATAAGGGAAGAAACACTAACCCACGATTTCCAGGAGTTTCCAGGTGATCAGGAAATGTGGCTACCACGTTGCAGGTCTTTTGCGGACCCAGGTTTTCACTATCAGCAACGTAGTTCCCTTTGTATTTTTCCCTTTTTACCTGTTGCATAGTCATTCTACTTGCCTTTTGTAACTGTGAGTAGAAAAATAATTTAGGCTGTAATTATATTTTTATGAAATTGCACGTGGAACAGGAATCTTTTAGCTAGAGGAGTAAAATCTTCTTGGTATAACCAGTCACTATTGTTTTTGTTCTGTCAATCAAGGATGCGTCGGGCTGCAAAAATGTACGGTATACGGACCTCCCAGACCTCGTCCAATCCCTGAAAATCCTTAAATTTTAGTATTTTCAGAAATATCAGAATCGTCTCCAATGTCATAAAATCCTAATTCTTCTGGCCTTGTAAATGTAAATATTTTATCTGGTCTTTAAATTTCCTCCCCCTGAATAACTTGGCTCTTCCTTTGCTAGTTGCAATAATGACACTAAGAATTTTAAAGTGATGTTTTACTGACTTGACTATTGCCAACGATTACAAAGATGGATAATGAAATTGCGTTTTTCCATCAGTGTACTATTGCAACATCAACAAGAGTTAGTGCCGACAGAACTACGTTATAAACCTGAACATACAGAGTTGATGAAAGTACGTCAGAGTAGGTCGAAAAACAAGACCATGGTTATATGCATTCAATGAATTATATGAATCTTCAAAAATGATTTTTCAAGGAACATATGAAGGTGAACTGTTAAACATGGACGCTTAGGACTTGGTACAAGGTCTTGAACTACTCAAGTCTGGAATTAAAACTTGATCCATTGGCATCGCTCTATATGTTGTTTATAGTAATGCGGTTTTAAAGCTTCTCACAGGGCACTGTGAAACTAACAGAAAACGTAAGGTGTCACATCAATCACTACCCATAGCGTTCTCGGGCAGCCTTTTGTTGTTTTTTACTATTAAATATATTCTCGTGTGTATAATCATGGTCTTTCAACAGAGGGATAAGTTCCCATTTAATGATCGATTTACCAAGGCTCTCGGATCAAGTATTGTTAATAAATTTAAGTATGAAAGCTGTGATGCATTTTCAGTGAGTCAAACCAGGCGCCATTTACATGCTCGAATCTATGACCTATTCGGGAATCTAGACTTTAAGAGGAAATCTTACTCTGCTATCCCATAGCACGGTCGGACTCATGGGCAAGGCATCTCTTAGTCTAACTCTGAGATCATTTCTGAGTGTGCTTAATGACGCGCCTTTCTGAAATGTGTTCGCGCCTTCGCGCCCACGCGCCCTAACTTTGTACGCGCCTTTGAAAATATGCCGCGCCTTCTCAAACTTGACGCGCCTTTTGCAAATTTGACGTGCTTTTTCAAACTTGACGCGCCTTTGAAAATATAACGCGCCTTTGAAAATATAACGCGTCTTTGGCAAATGTGACGCGCCTTTTAGAGATTTTATAGCTTATCCTCTGCGCTTTCTTTTGATATAAAGTTTAAATACCAGTGGAAATCCAGATATGAAGTAAATATTATTCGTTATCAAGGCTAGTTTCTTATCCGTACTTCGGTTACAGAATTGCCATTACACAGCTCCGTATCATGAAAAGGGGCTGAAGTGGTCTCTCAGAGCCCACTATTTTAAACAAAAGTTTCTTCGTGCAATATCATGTATTGTAGGCCCTACTTTCTTTTGAAAAAGGATAGGTCTATCCAGCTTGAGCTGACGTGGCAATCTTGCATTTGCATTATTTATGATATCTAGACAATGGATTTCTTTAGGCTTGCAGTCACAAATGTGAGGTTACTAGATTGCCCCCTGGTAACCCCTGGTAGGGCATTACTTTCTATTTAATTATTTACCTGTCATTGTTAAAGTGTAATCCCCTCTTTTTCGAGACCCAAAAAGGTGATCGAAAAGGTGAAAAGGTACCCACAATCCTGGACTAATATAATTTAAACTTTTAATAAATTTCGGTGAAAATGGATCAAATCACGCAAAGCACTTGCTACATGAAAGAATTTGTTTTCTAGACCTCTCTGCTTAGCAGCAGCGAAGTGTGACATGCAAGTCTTTAAAACGTTCTTTTTAAAACTTATTTTGACTTTTCAAAACAATATTTTGGAATGCTGATTAAGGAAACTTGGATATTACATACTCCAAAATTGTAGGTTTTGAAGAAAACTATAATGTTAGTCGTCGTTCGTAAGTTTGGAGACAACAGATGATTATTTATTGCCAAATTATAAGCTACAAATATTTCAATTGGCAGGGAGAACATTTATAAATGAATAAACAAAATATCTATCGCTTGGGCGGCTTTTCATAGTAGTATATTTCTAGTAATAGGCCAAAATGACCCGCAACCCCCAAGCCTCGATGCACTTGTTTAAGGAAAATTTTCCAAACTTGATATGCCAGTTTTAAGAAGCAGCAAGCGTGTCATGCGGTATCCAGATATCTATTGAGCATCTCTGCAAGTCCTTGGAGGGAACTGTAACTCACAAGTAGGAGGTTTATACGCCGTAAGGGTACTCCGGGAACATGTTAGAAGTGCAAAATTTCAATAGTGTGAAATGAAATAAATCTCAAGGTTTTAGATGTCAAATTTTTGCACGCCTTCCAGTACATTCTACCACATATATCAACATAAAGCCATTAAAACTTTCGCGAAAATTATGCAGGAACAAGGATTTAAGAGGGGCGGACTCCCTAGAGGCATGCCAAGTCAACACCCTCGATGACACCCGATCTCTACTTTAGCTTCCAGAACTGTGGTAAAAGGAAAGACGGTGGTATAATCAAGCAATGGAGAAATTGGAGAGGGTATTCTACAATTTTGCGTCGCATTAAAAGTTTCAAGCAAGACCCTGAGCGAACCAGACGGCATCTGCACATCACGAACATGATAAATGATGGTTTGACGCTGCCAGACTCTTATTTGTTGTGCACCTTGCACTTAAGTATTAATCACTCTTGATTAAATCTCGTAGAGAAAAATCCACGATGCACATTTCTTACATTTTTTGTCTCCAAAATAGTTCTTCTAGAAAGAGTAGACGGTCAAAGAAAGATCAAACCGGCCGGACGTAGTGAGGGTCCTGAAATGCCATTCTGTCATTGACTATGGAACGAAAACAAAGATAGTCTTTTGTGGAAACTTCGCCATCAGTACGAAGGAAGGAGGAGTACCCACTGCTTATTCTCAAATGCTTTGTGGCGACCTCTTCTGAATTACAGAAACTTCTACCATTAACGAACAAGGTGGCAGAATATTGTATCGACTTCACTACCAAATGAAATGAATTATCATAGTGTAGGGAATTTGAACCTTGGCTCTGGAATCGTGGAATTGCTTGGTCTTGAGAAGTTCAGAGCCTTGTTGACCTTATCTGGCATCAGTGGAAGATGTGCCCAGGTAAAGACATACCACAGTCTTTCCTAGTCATTGAGGCTCCTAATTCAGTGAATGCGAAAACTGCTATTTACTACCTTTGACTATTGTGAATTATGTTATGACTTCAACGTTCGCTGCGTTCGAAGATTGCACAATAGAACCACAATCATTAAAGAGGACTGAATCTATCTTTTTCTCTAATCTATCACTTCACAATCCAAAATAATCTGTACACTCACCATCTTGATTTCATTCTAATTTACCTTATTTTACAGGGATATATATATATATACAAAATCGAATAGAATAATACCAAAATAGAAAATCAATTGTTCACAATTACTTACGTATAAAACGTTACATCAAGGAAATTCTTGACCATGCAATTTTGCCACACCCTATATCAATACATTCCTACATAAACGTTAAAAGATCAAAAAAGAGTACCAAATTTCCTGTGGCTGTAGTACTGACGTATTTGGCAACCTTATATTTAATACCTAAATAAAATTGAACACAAGTTCTTCAGTACAAATAATTACGTCACTCTCTGTCCAGTAAATGGTGATTCCCTAACATTATTTCCAATAAACCACTAAACATTTCTCTTCCTTAGATTAAGCTAGAAGCGGCAAACGTTTCATCAAAGCAATTAACCGAGGTAAAACCAATAATATTGAATCAAAATTTTTACCGCTTAATCGGCATTGATATCCATGGAAAATGAAAGTAGTTCGTTTCCCAGTGCAGGGAAGTAAGCTATTCTCAGCTCTATCTAACCACCGGCCATAGTTAGAGAAAAGACTTAGTATGAGGATATCATGCTTATGAAGTGAAGGCGAGAATCCTTTCAATCTTACGTTATTACGTTGCACGTTGAGCAATGTTATGACTAAAGGAGCTAATTCTATTATCAACCATTGTCAATGCGGAGGAAAAGTGTGACGTCACGATTTTGAAAATGTTTGAATTATGGAAATAATACTCAATTTTCATTGGCCAAAATTGAGAGTGCTGCACTTTTTGAACACCAAAACATAAGCTTTCAAAGTTTTAAATCTCTCTAACAAAGGATTATTTAATGCTGGTTCCTAGAGTAAGGATCCAAGGAATATTAATGGAGACTTGTCCAGAGACTTCAAGCGCCTCTAGTTTAAACACTATATACACAACAGTCTGGTATTTTGGGAATCGGCCTTTTCCAGCGTTGCCTTTAGATATCTAGAGTCAAATCTTACTATTCCAAAAATTTGGATTTGTGATGCCATCACTTTCTCTCCACATTAATAAATACTCTGGAT
>JAAAKL020018829.1:0-10075 GCA_010016065.2 Carybdea cf. marsupialis auct. non (Linnaeus, 1758)
AAGAAAGAAAGAAAGAAAGAAAGAAAGAAAGAAAGAAAGAAAGAAAGAAAGAAAGAAAGAAAGAAAGAAAGAAAGAAGGAAAGAAAAAAAATTAAACAAAAAAAGACCACAGTCTTCTTGACTCAATTTGCAAAACAACTTCATTTTATAACATTGCAGCTCAATTCATGCTTCACTGGTACCCCTGAGTATCTTTTATAATTTTAACGATACAGTATCCAATGCGCAACAGTAAGTCCGTTTGCTTCAATAACTAGCGTATTACCTGACTATAGGTTCGCTTGGAATGCTCCCATCCACAAAGAATAGATCGTGGTGATCAAAACCACCGTCCACGAATCTTTTCCCGTCGTACATCTTCTTATTCAAACGAACTATGGAAGTTATATTATGCTTGCGAAAATACGTAAAATAAGATTCCGGCGAATGGAGTGGATAACCTGCATAAAACAAAAAAATGATAAAGATTAATGGTCAATTGATAAAACGAGCCAATGACCTTTTTCGATCTGAACCCCTGACCCCGAATTCACCCAGAAAGATAAAAAATCCATAGATAGTAAAGTATGAGAATGAGTATGAGTAAAGTCTCTTTATTATCAAAACCCGCAACCCTGACCCGACCACAAATTCTGACCTTAGATAATGACAGTTCATTGTCTACACAATTTGTGCCCTCTGTCAGCTTTATATACTGGGGCCGAACACGTTAATGTCATCACTACCCTCGCTGTGGGATGGTAATCTATTCCTTAGCAGGTTACTGTTACAAATATGCAGTATCACTAGGTCACGTGGTGGCAACGGCATGTTCAGTGAGTGTGAAGCATACACACAGAACCAATGGAGAACTTTCACACCTTCATAAATGATTTAATAAAAAAAATTTTCCTAATTGAGGCAAGTTTATTTTGTCGGGGAAATGCCTTCTTAAGTGACGCAAACTCGAACTAGAATGGAAAAATAAAATATGGCATAGGAGAACACTGTACCACAAAACTGAGAAAAGGCTATAGGCATCCTTTAAAATAATGAAAAAATTTTATTGCCATACAAATAATCGAATTACACTAGCTTCGCTTTCACTACGGGACTAAAGCTGCACTAACAAATGATAGGATAAACTGTGGGGTCATAGTGTCTTAACCACTACAGACGTTTCTCATTCGCAAGTTGCAGAACCCTTACGGTATCATATGCCAATCGTAGTTAATAGTAAAAAAAATTAAATATCGGTTGTTTTAGACTCGAAGTACGTAGCAGTCTGCTAGACCACTAGCTCGGTTCACAAGATTCTTCTTCACGTTGGTGCAACGAAAATATATTCCCAAAAGACGTGTCGAGTATCCCTCTCCCTTCCGCCTGTTCGGTGGCTGAACTGAACATGTTGTTGCTACCAAGTAGCCTAGACCGTCCCTGTTCCCGGTTATCATCAACCAACGCTACATTTTAGGCTGCTGTTTTCAAAACCGAATCACGAAAACGTAAAACAACTGCCATTACTTCTTAACTAATCAGTGTCGAAACATTATAAATGCGTAAAATGAGTGCCACGAATTTATGACGCTCAAGTTTGCTAATGAGTCTGCAATACGACCTTCCATTTCCCTTGGTAGACCAACACTCCTTGACCATGACTCGGCTTGACTTGCAACTTATTTTCCCCCAAATCTCAAAAAAATGTTTCTATATTATAGTTTGAATGATCAGTTTTTTAACCATGCTCCCACGAATTGTTATTAAAACATGAATACATGACTACGTACCCGCCAGGTATTGTTTCGCTTTCCTATTATCTTACATTTACTTGCATTCAAAGCTATCTTATTTTAATTTCAGGGTATCCTTGCCGATCATAGATCCATCTATTTGGCTTTTGGGATAAACTTGCAGATCATAGGCCTATCTTTTTGGCATTGGGATAACTTGCGGATCATAGACCCGTCTATTTAGCTTTGGGATAACTTGCAGATCATAGACCCATCCATTTGGCTTTGGGGTAAACTTTCAGATCATAGGCCTATCTATTTGGCTTTGGGATAACTTGCGGATCATAGACCCATCTATTTTGCTTTGGGATAACTTGCAGATCATAGACCCATCCATTTGGCTTTGGGGTAAACTTGCAGATCATGGACGATTTGATCGCAGGTTAACGGGATTCTTCTGTATTTCTTAGATGGGCGGGAAACCGTAAGTTATAGGGGGGTTGCAGTTACATAATCCCGTTGAATACCACTTATCAAAATAAACGAGCTATAATGAACTCTCCACAAAGCAGATTGACTTTGTGCAGTGCACTAAGTAAAACAAGATTTCTCTAGCATAACCCATGCCTTTATTAATCAGTTAGTCTTTTCAAACTTACCATTTTCGATACCACTCTTTTCATGGGGTCCAGCAAAAGCTAGAAATTTCCCTAGAAAAAACAGAAAAGTATCAGTAAGGCAGAGATAGTTGATAAATTTATGGCGGTAACAGCACAAGTAATAAACATTAGACTACGATTGTACAATTGCATGTGCTTTGGCAGCAATGATCCTTGTGTTCAGTTTCTGGAAGCTAAATATTCGGGGTACACGTCTGGACGCAGAGATCGTAAGAACGGCCGGTAATGAGTGAGAACTGTTGACAACTTGTGAGACAGAGCAAGTTGAGTCTTAAAAACACTAAACCGGTATAATGTCAGGAAAATTTCATTTTCTGCGCTTTATCAAAATTAAAAATGAACTAAATATCAGCTTATTTCAATCCCTAAACCAAACTGTTCACAGAAGTACCTGTCATATTAGACCAGTCAAAGTGAGTGAGTGAGTGAGTGAGTCCGTGACTGTGTGAGTGAGTGAGTCCGTGACTGTGTGAGTGAGTGAGTCCGTGACTGTGTGGTTAACTATCAACTAAGACGGAAAATATACAAGCTGAACTGGGGTTTCATTATTGTTCGTCACTTTAATGATTCCCCAAATTTGTCTGGATTTCTAAGCCTACACTCGTGGTTTCTATCGACCAAAAATCATTGAGAAACCCAAATGCCCTTCCATCTACAATGTTTGAAAACCACAATCCTAAGCTAAGCAACGTTGTCTTGTAGTGTAAAAGGTAAGAATAAGCTGTATATGTAACGAGAGCTATCACTACAGAAATAACTGACAACAATACCTGGAATAATCCAATTCAAATCTCCGTTCTCCACTTTCTGAAAAAAAAAGGAGTTAAATTTATGCTCGAGTACGTAATGTACCAATTGTGAGTGAAGATTACAGATCTGGCTTACCATCCAAGGGGCTCTGTGAACAGAATTAATTTTCAGGGGACAAGATTCAAATTCATATCTTAAAAATTACTATAAAAACTGAGGACGCCCCCAATCGCAATCCCCAGTCAGGGCCCACACTATAGCCCACACTACAGCAGCGCATTCTTCTCCAAATTGAATTACTCGCTCTCTTTCAAGTTTCAACTTTCAAATCTTGCATTTAGTAGTGTTTGAAACGTTGATTCGTAATACAAAGCATAAAAATTGGGTTGAGAAATGGATTTACGTAACTACACGTTTTCCGCCAGACACTGATAAACGTAATCATCGGGGGTGAAAGTTGGACACAACAGAGAAGAACTAAAAGGGAATGTGATGATTGCACCACGTATTACTCTAGACGATTGCTGTGACCAGGGGCCGGACGTATAAATTAGTCTACCCCTCAGTCTAACCCTAGATCGAGCTACATAGCCGGGGTAGATCATGCTACACCATATGCATAATGGCTTTCATGAATTCATCTACCTTAGCTCGATCTATGCCGTGAAGGGAAAATTTGTGTTTTCCCTAGACTGATTCGTATCACTCTACCTAGACATAGCACAATCACAGATCATTCCTCATGAGTTACAAGCATGGCCAAATTCATCGATTTGTCCGATGCAGGAGAAATGAGAACGTACATCAGCAGATGATTTTTTATCCATACCAGTAACTAAATAACCAGCAGGTAATGGATGGTACAGATTTATATGTAAAGAAGTTGAATTCTCTGAACCTTTACTACGGGATGGGTTAGAAAAGGAAACGGACCATGGATCGCTAAGTACTTAGCACTATTCAGGTTGTGGTCAACTTTAGATACGCCGTGTCCATATTACTTTAAAACAGGATGTTGGTAAAGTATTTGTCGTAGATTAAGGTACCGTTTAGAGTATACCACATGGATTTCTGAACGTATTTGCAGAAAAAGAAAGGTAGGCCTTACTTATTCCATTGTTGGTTAAATATATGCCAATGAGACTACTCGTCTGCTGCTGATTTGTTTTCCTTACGTATGCCTTTATTTTAGTTTCGAATATTGTTGTGAATCATATAATTCATCCGAAAGTGATTTACCAAATATTTCCAATGCCTGTTACCATTATCGTGAATGGCGTTGTAAGCGGAAGTTTATCGATCTTCCTATGTCTTTCTGGTTACCTGTAGACAAGTGTTGATATAAACTACCTGTTACAACACTTGTCTCACCGCCGTATTGACTCTGGCTGGCTTCGTCCTCGCCATTCTCGTGCATTCGATATACGAGACATTTTCAATAAGTCTGTATCTACTCAGCGGTGTTTATCTTAAATTGACATAGAATAACACGTCATATCTCGGCATATGTCGCTGATTACAAGGCACGTTTGCATTACTTTGATCATCATTCAGAGTCACTTAAGCACGCGTAACAAGTGTTACATCTCCCTACCACTAACTAACAACCATAACAAGTCATTTCTTTTAACATTGAAACCTGTGATCATTGACGCTTAGCTCGCAACTCCTTGAGTTATTGCCATTCACTTCAGCTCGGTCTGTGTAGATCGATCTAGAAGTAGACATAGCACAAGGGTTTTTATATTATACATATAGACCATTGCTTGATCTACGTTTAGCCCGATCTACTATAGACATGGTAAACAGTCGCTACCTTGTGCTATGTCTACCTACATACATCTGGTCCCGGTGTCTGCGAAAACGTACCGCAAAACGAATCCTCAACGCACTTTTTATTCAATTCTTTTTTTCATCTCTCACTCAATACAAGGCAGGGTTGCCACTTCAAGGTAGTGAGCTGATATAATATACTGCTATACTATACTGGAGCTTGGAGCACTTCCTGATGTCACCAATGACTCTTCTGGGATTTGAACCTTGTCCCTCTTGATCTGACGGCAAGGAACTTATCCACAAGAACCAATGAACACATAATGCCTACCGAAAAGTTGGTAATTTTCGAAATGCTCTACATTCCGGTTGTCCCCCAAATATATCAGGCCCGATCATTCGAGGATAAGGTCATAACGGTATGTTCCCTATTCTGCAATAGGAAAACACCCAACACGACTTGACAAAACATCCGTTGAGATCTTTATACCTGATTGGCTTAATGAAGTGGGTGGTTAAAATTGTTTTTATTGATATTGTGTCTTCAATCATAGAAGGGTCACACAGAGAACAGAAGTACAAGCGCTGGAATATAGCAAGGGCGACCACGGGTACAAGGAAGGTTGTATAGATCAGCAAGCAGACAAGCCAAGACAGATATACCGTCGTTATCACTTACCTCGTAATGCTCATACTCTTCCACATCAAAAGTGTCGAAATTAAAAAATCCATACTGTAAGGCCTATAAATAAAATGAACATCTTTCTGTTAAGGGGGCAGATGCAAGTCAGAGTTTAATTCAATTTTGAAAACTCTTGGTCCTATTACACACTTGCAGACAGTATGATCAAGTTCGTGCGAAAGGTAACATAAAGATATGCCAACTATTGCATGCTCTACCAGAACAATCAAAAGTCCTCCAACATCCATCATCCATAATCAGCAGCAGCATTATCAGCATTATCATCATCATCATCATCACCACCAAAATCATCATCATCACCACCAAAATCATCATCATCACTACCAAAATCACCACCATCATCATTGCAACCACAACCAACCTTTTTAATCCAGCCACCAATGTAACCGTTGTGTACTACTGCAGCGATTTTTCTGTTTCAGGTGAGCAGCTGCCTAATCAGCTTCTCCTGGTATCGTCAGGATGCATATATTTCGCAGTCTGATCTAATAAGGTTCTTTCCAAAAGCTTTGAATCCCTATCAAATCATGTTTTGTATCACAAATGTCATCCTCTTTTTCTTTGCATACAAATTAAGCTTTAACGTGAACCGGCCAACTTCCACCTGATATACGATAGATGACTTCCACATGACATATGATGGATGACTTTCACATGACATATGATGGATGACTTACACCTGATATACGATAGATGACTTCCACATGACATACGATGGATGACTTCCACATGACATACGATGGATGACTTCCACATGATATATGTACCATTCCCCTACATGTAAACTAATTCGCCTAGGTCTGCAGAATCACATAATAATAAACCTACGTAGCACACGCTGCATGTATACATCTTTCCACATACCTTATATAGTCCATTTAGGCAATCAAGAATTGTCAATTTATAAGTACATGTTCCAAAGGACGCGTCTCTGTAAATGAAAGAACCAAGAACAAATAAGTATCAATCAATTTTTTGTTTTTAATTAGTTACAATACCACACCCTCCCAACATCAACCGACGCCATTTCATTTCAATCTTAAATACAAAAGGAGCATGACTGCCTTTAATTTTGCGAATTGGTATCTTTTGTAATTCTGCGAAATTTTAATTGCGGTAATAGACAACGAAAATCTAAAAATTAGCCAAATTTAGCGTAGCATCTATGGTTTCCGTAACCCGTTCCTCCGGCTTCAATGTAAAAGAAGTAAACACATGTTTACACGAACAGTTAAATAGTTGCGTGCTCAAACATCGACATCGCCAGGATCGTCCATCACAACAAACTTCAGTACAAACTACATAAATTATGTAAGGAAACATGGAAAATATGTAAATAAAAATAATAAATTATGCAAGGAAACATGGAAAATATGTAAATAAAAATAATAAATTATGCAAGGAAACATGGAAAATATGTAAATTAAAAATAATAAATTGTTTAAGGAAACATACTTAATGTACGTAGCACTTACTTAGGGAACCCAATACTGAAGCAAAAAACTAAAGGGAAATCGGTGGGTATTTATCTTGTTGAGATAACGTAAATTGCTACCCTTAGCCGATTGAAGTCATGGATTGAAACACAATACAAGAGATTATAAGTTAAATCCAGCCTTGTTACATTGCGCAGTCATTCTACTCGATGTTATCACTAATATAGGGAGGATTTCAGTTAATAAAGTCTTTTCTTAATGCGGTTTGAATGTACAACTGAATACATAGTTTGTACATAGCGAAATAAAACATACAATCTTTCTATTTCATCTTAACCTCACAATGGAAACCTATTTAGTCTGAAGCCATTTACTATCACACCAAATCCTTGTTTATTATCCATCTAGGGTACTCTCCTCACAAAAGCTGACCCAGTACTGAATAAAATTGTATCTGTGCCAGTTCAAAAGAATTAATGCGGCAAATTGAAACTTTTAACTCAAACCATACAACTTTTAGCAGAACTTGAGAAAAATCTAGAATAAATAAACCAAACATTTTCTCGTAACGTGACGACTGAGCCTCTATGCAACTTTTCGTAAAATCTGTCTGAATCTCCCTTAACTGAGAACTCCACTGAGTGCATCGTATGTAATTTTTACGTGTTTATTGACCTGATGATAGCCTTTATCTTAAAACTGGGCCTCTACAAATCCGGGGGTAGCAAATGAAATTAGGATGTGATGAGATCGTCTACAGGCGCTATTACGGCGGAAAATTGTTTTCATGAATTTCCCGCCCTGGCTTGCTTCTGATGACACAAAAATTTGGAACCGTGTCCAAAGTACTGCGAGTTTGTTAATGAGGGAAACCCAACGTTTAGACAGTTGATGGCAAGATGTCTGGAGAACTGTGCAAATGGGCTATCGCTGATAATGTCCTTTGCATACATACTCATGAACGATAGGTAATACGTTCTCTGAGGTCCCAATCACGTACGGTTTACAAATTAAGTACGTTAAATCGAGTACTGATTGTTCCCTTTGGTACCTGGACTATGTGCTATTGGCTACAAATAAGATACTTTGGTATTTGCCTCTAAACGAGACCCGTTTTGGTGTCACATGTTGCTGCAAAATCGTAAAGATGTAAAGCAGAAGGAAATACAGTTCAAGGTTTAAACGTATTCCATAATATGGATCTATGTCAGATGACGGTCGAAGCCACTGCCCCATACATTCCTATATTATGGAAGCCCGGTCGCTTTCCTTACGTATTCTAGCCAACTGTGCAATGAAGACTTCAGAGGGAGTAAAAAACTGTCTGAAAAGTGTCCTCGAAACAAGAAGGGCACAAACACTTACCTAAAAGGAAGATACGGGGGGTTACATCCGCTGACCAACGGTCTGTAGGCTTCTTCAGGTGTCCATTTCAAAAAAATTACCTGAACAAGAAAGCAAAGTAAATATTGGTTCAAATCTGCTGCCTTATGTTTCCTGCTGTCTTAAAAAATAGTTGCATAGCTGCGCAACTAATGAACAAGCTTTCAAGCGCGCACTTTTGGAGCCATTCAACCTTTTTGCACCTATTCCACATCCAATATACCACTTATATCAAAGAAATCCGTATCTAATTTCCAAATTAAACAAATATAGCGTCTGGTGGCATCGATTGTATAACGGAATGGACTAGAATGAAATCTGTCGGGATTTTCCTTATCACAATGCGTTTATTAGTCACGGTGACTTACGAACGGATGATGATAATGTTATGTCGCTTAAAGTGCAAACAGATACCATAAGGCCTCGATTAAAACCGGCCCTTATTTCAAAAAAAAAATTAAAAAGGGAAAAATATTCCTTTGAATACTATGTTGATGTAACGATACTTTTTTTGCTTTTCACACAAAAAAGATAGGCTACGATTCTCTGGTAACAGTGAGCTTCACGAAAATCCCTTTCTCGTGACAGATTGCGACAAAACTGCGACAACACATAACCTCATCAAGAAAGATGAAGAAGGTAATGAAGAAAGAGACGTCTAAAAAGCTAAGTACTTTTTAGACACTGTCTTATTAACTTACTTGTTAAATATATGATTGTACCTAATGTGATTTGCATCCAACCTTTATTAATCATTTCCTTGTCTAGGATTTTCTACATTTTGAAATAAATGCTCCCTCCCCTCTTTTAAACGCTTCTTTTCTACAGATAACTTTTATGTACGCCCGCGCGTTCATTCACAACAATAAGGTAACCGTAGGTTGAATTCTAAACGGTGGGGAGCTTAAATAAAATAAACACTATCTACAGATTGCCTTCCCTGATTACTCATTTTAGCATCATCGTAATGACATAATGTGTCATTACTCGCATTTCTGACTAAACCCCATCATTGGTCTTCTGTTGTGTGCCTAATTTGTAGTATAACTGTCATGCAAGTATTGCGGGGATCCGGCACTAAAAAACGTATTTTCCCTTAAAACGAAAGGAAAAAAAACTAGGAATACAGCACCTGCCAAATTTTTGAGAGGAGGAAGGCAGGGTGGGCCTATGTTCCCTTAAATTTTTGACAAAATATTTCTTTTTGTGGTTAAGTCTTAAACTGAAAATATGACACCTGCCGCGTCCAAAATACTTTTCTGGTGCTTAGGCCACTTTTAGAGTATATAGAGTTACCGTCTCTTTGCTAGGTTTCACCGATCAGAAGAGGTACATTCCTATAATAGGTCCATTCCATTCTTTACTTTTTGAAATACTCAAGTTCACAATGAGTGTCTTGTCCTTCAAATAACTGTATAAATTTTAGGCCATGTTAGCTCACAATCCTCCTCCTTCAAACTTAACATTTTCAAATCTTCTCTGGTCGACGACACTTTGTAACTTTCGACAGATAGATGGGCCGCGGGGCAGTACTTCCAGAGTCAACTTGTAGTGATTCAGTAACCCCTTATAGTTGTTAGTAGCGGCATTACACAGGGTTGTCAAACCGCGGCAACCTTGACGTCACTGCCACACAAATGG
>JAAAKL020018830.1:0-10075 GCA_010016065.2 Carybdea cf. marsupialis auct. non (Linnaeus, 1758)
CTGTTGACGAGACAGCCCGGGTTAGGAGTCAAGAGGGGGGGGGGGTTAGGAGTAAAGTTCTCGTTTCCCCATTGGATTAACAAATACTCTCCTGAAGAAACGTATTCAACCTTGCAATATACTTAAAGATAAAACTACGACGAGCTACTTTTAACAAGTGAACTTGAGTTGAAATAAATCTTTACAATTGATGATGAACAGCACTAAGCTGGTGTTTGTAAAGCAGGACCAAGCTAAACTGGATTATTTGTTAACGAACAGTCTGTTGTTGTTGTTCCCTATGTAATTTGCACGTATAAGTAAGTCATTAAGCTACAAATAATCGAAACTCTTGGGTAAGTGACTTTGGTAACCTACTGCCCCGAGCACCCCTAACTAGCAAACACACAGTGTATGGATTTTAATGCGATTTTGGGTGACTTAATGTATACTTTGCAAATAAACCTTCGAGATATTGTATCTGGTTTGTCTATGAGAATCCTTGAGAACCTCTCTATTATCCTTCTATTCACAGTTGATTGTCATCACTTTGATTAGCGTATCCTAAACTGCGCTGGAATCTCGCTTCAGACGTGTTTAGATTGAAAACAAGCAAAGTCAACAGTATAAATAAACCCTCCTTTTTAAACAGATGTAAACATTTCCAACCAAAGGTAGTTATTTCCGTCTCAGTTATCCCTGAAATCGCACAGAAGCTGCTGTGAAAAATTTCTGGAAAACAGCTTCCTTACTGAATAACACGTAATTACTAAGTGAAAACCTTATAGAGAAAGGAAATTTCACATTTAAGACTGTTCTGGGGTTGTTCCGTTACCACCAGAATTGAAACCATTCTTGTGGTCACGGGAGGTAGCGAGTTGATCGCTGAAAAAGGTAACCCTAATAAGCTTTAGGTATTTCGACAATTTGTGCAACGTACAGTTAGCTACCAAACAAGGGGGCAGGATGGGGGGAGTATATACAAATATTGTTTTAAAACGCTGTTAGTGCCACATGATAACACTATTTACAATCAGCAATAAAGAGCCTGCCTAAAAATTAATAAAAACTACTGTCACCATCAATGTTTTATCATGCAGCCAAATTTCTCTTCCACTGACCTTCCCACTGCTCGAATGAAGTAAGAACCATCCGCAGAATTGGTTTGCTTCGACCTGAAATGACCCGTTGGGGAAACCCCAACTGTAAGCATGTTCCCAAAGAACATCTGTCTTCTCTTTCTATTTGTGAAATGAAAGCTGTCCATTGGCGTGACATAATAGTATCTTGTTAATGGAACCGGCACCCTGCAGCGGGTATATATCAAACTGCAAAGAAACTTTCCATTTCGTTCAGCAGAACTCATTTCTTATTTATTTGCTCGAGATAACAACCAATAAATCATTTCTGAAATTTCGAGACATGCGACAAATAATTACCTTTTACGAAATATGTCCTATAAACGCTGTTGTAGACTTTGTCTTTCGCGACTGAAACATAATATGCCATGAATGTCGATGACACTTCGAGTATTCCTTTCACATGAAGATAGGCAATATTTCTTCTCAAAACTGGGTCGCTACTATCAAAGCCACGTTTGGCTAAGTATTGTCGGCTAACGATAACCTGTTGCACAAAATCTTAACATAAACAATGCTATTTCATATACGCAACAATCATTACAGAATAACGAAGCATTTCTGTGACATTAAAATATCATAAACTTTACCTCGGCGTTGGTATTTTTGTCTTCAGCGGGCTTTTTAATGTCATATATCCTTCAGATCGTTCTCGTGTTAGTAGATGAGTTCCATAACGACTCGGAGATCCTGACCGACTAGAAGCTAAATCGAGATAAGAAATCAAACAGTGATGACAGAAATCGGCAAATGTCAGTGATAACGATGGTTAACCAAAATCAACACGATCGCGATGCAGAAATTTACGAATTCAGCTGTCTTGATACCACTACTCACACAACAATCGCGACTTGTGTTTCGCTATCATCCTTTTTTCTGAGCGAAACCAATCTTGTTGAAATCGTTGTTGTTAGTATATATCAACCAAAGTACTGCTGACTCTTTGCATCCATTTTCTTCAACACCATTAGCAACTTAAATACTTAACTGTCAGACTAATGTTCATCAATAAAGACAAAATGTGGGAAGACAAGACGACAGTGTTTCTGAACAGTTTTGCAGCTGTTAATCATCGTGATACGAAAATCACGCTAACCTAAACAGCTGTACAAGGCTACCTTACTGGTATAGTGCTCAGTTAGAAGTCGCTCACAATATTAACGGTGTCAGTAGCTGCCGGATGTAAAGTCTCTCTCTCAATATCAAAGATTGGTTGATATGGAAACCACTACAGTGCTTTTATCCATGATCACGGAAAATACGCCGTAATACTTTGGATGAAACTTGCGCTCAGGGCAACAAGACCTTTACAAGCTTTACGATTACCTAAAGCATTACTCTGAGAGATTAAGACAGCTCAAGCAACCGCAGTATGAAGAGTGTTAGTATGTAACAGCAAAAATGGACCCGTATTCGCTTCTTTTAATCGGCACGAAACAGATAGATTTTAAACGACAGCACTACTATATATTTGATAACAACTCTCACAAATCAGGAGCATTGGAGTGGCCAGAGTAAAAGGGGTGGCATGAACCCCCTGAACTTGCCATACTGTCCATTACCACCCCTCTAATAATTTTCGTTTAACATTATAAACTTCGCTCCTTTCATGTCGCTCTTCCTTTCTCTTACCATACTCAGTTTACGTATATTCTAACTAGGTTTGTTAGCGGACCTGTTGCCACAAAGAAGCGAAAAATGTCTTTTTTTTACTTGATGAAAACGGGACATAACAATTTACGCTTTAAAAAACTTACGCTGAGAAGCTGCAGGTCTTTTCGCTAACCGTGGACGTCCTTGTCTATTAGCGCTACCTCGACCAAAGTCATCGCATGACTTTTGCCTCGGTTCCATGGCTGGTGACACGGTAGGTCGCCCCTCCAGGTGACTTGACGATCTCTGCATGCCAGGATGCGCCTTCGACGCAGCAGCTTAAAATAATAAATACACTGAATCAACAATGCGTTTCAAAAACAACAAATTGTAAGGACTGCTGTATTTATACTCAATAATCACAAAAGTAAGTTGCTTGCTACTTTAGAAGCAATATCACCTAAAGACGTAAAGGCCATATAACTTCAAAAGACGCTAGGAAGTCTTTTGATCACTGTCATAATACTGATATTGCTAACAAAAAACTTCTTCTTGTTAGCTGCAAACACATCTGACAAATTAAGACCAGCATCAAAATATTGCCACGGGAAGGTTAAGATTCTATCAAAAGTTTGAATGTTCTATCTAAGCAACTAAAATAGTATTGTGATGCAAGTAAACTATTACAAACTGATCAAGACTCCATTTTTCTATTCAACATTCCATGGATTGTAACGATTAAGGACATAAATTGCAAGTTCCTTTCAGTTTCAAAGCAGAGTATTCCAAGCCACGCAACTTTGCCTTGATAAACGACACAAGGAAATTATAGCAACATCACATGTTGCCAGTTTTTCTTTTCAGTTTTACAAAAAGTCGTATGCAAAGGGAACTAGGTAAATGCGCTCGTTCTTCCTATTTCTTTTTAAAGAAAGCATCAAAAAGTAGTCATGAGTTCCTAATTATATTTGGGGGGCTTTGGGAGGAGGGTTCCTGGTCCATTTTCTTTCCAAGGGTAGGAATTAAAAGGCGTTATCCACTTGTGAATCAAAGTAGCTGGCAATTTTGGACACTTTGCCGTAAGTGGCAACTCCTTTCCAAGTGGCAACAGTTCCTTGTTAGGGGGCGCAAAGCTGGAGCCATAGCTAGAGCTGAAACATCACATCACAACACTGGGGAGAAACACCAATGGCCCCGAAACTGAACATGCATATGTCGTAATACCAATGAAAAGAATGAGACCCTTATTTCTCTCCCTCAATTGCACGGAACTGTGGTGTAGTGGCAGAAAATGTTATGATGACAAAGGCAGGGTGCTGGATCCCCATGGTCCCGCAAGTTTATTATCATCGAGACCTTCTACTACATATATGATCCATCAACTATTACAACTGGGGATCCTCAAGGCTCCTCTTCTCTTTGGCAGTCACACACAATTGTACAAATTACTGTATCACAGATACCATGGCTTTATGTTACCTACAATTCTGGTGGTTTGCTAAGCTTTACCTTCAAACGAACAAACTAAAAACAGCAAGCCAAGGGGTGAGGCATGGCGGAGCAACGATGCTGAACAACGACTTCTATAAACGCAGACTGCCTAAAGAATAGACTCAAAAGTTGAAAAGGTAGATATAAGTGCTACCTGACTTTTACCAAGAACTGCTCTGTCAAACCCACCATCTCCCACCAAACCCTTCAAACAAAATAACCTTATCTAATCTTGTAACATGTTCTTATGATCCCAATGACTTTTCAACCGGCTGCTATGTTTTGTAAGTCACAAACACAGGCTAAACCTTATCACCGTTCCTGTGTCCACTACATGCTGGTACACCACAATTAGTTCGACCGTGGAAAGTCCGTTATTAATACAGTTAGTGACCACATGTCTACTGGCATATAAACATGTTAAATTTAGGAATTAAACCATCAAATCTGGTTTGCCGCATTACCACGAAGAGTATGGGAAACATGTAGAACACAGTTCTTCACGGTATTTTATTATGATGCACCCCAGATATAAGAAAATGGAGCTCACCTGAATGGCGCTGAGAAGTAAGACTGGCGATTGCTAAAATTGGCTTCTTACCTCGCTCTGCTCTGCCGTTACTCGGTCTCCAAGACGGAGGCGGCATGGTTCTATAATCGAATTAAAAGGAGTACATAATGTCTTTTTCGAACAATTATTTTCTGAAGCTGTTAAAAATACTTCGGTGAAGATAAAAAAATAAGGCACGGAAAAGCCAGGCATTACAAAGGTGATTAAGTTATACACTAGCTCAAATTTGAACTGCTAAGTGATGGTTCGGATCTGTGTTTCGCAGAGGTGTCCCGCAGACGTGTCCCGAACGCTTTAAGATAGAATTTGTACTACCCTCAACGAATCAATCATTGCTGTTTTTATCGTTATCAAAGGCGTATGCCCAGCAGTCGTAGTTCGTGGTACGTTGGCATAGGAAGCTAACAACGTATTGAAAATGGATATATCGTGGTACATGATACGACGTATAACTATGTGAACTCAAGGGCCGTCAAGATCGAAAGTGGACAACGAAATAATTAATAATTTCTTGTATCAATGGCTATAGTTCTCAAAGCAAACCTAAGAACATTGATAAATTAAGCGTTCTAGTTTCTAAGGAATGAACTGCGCAGTTAATAACCATGAAAAAACTATCGCATACCAGACAGGAAGCATAGCTTTGATCTTACTAAAAACGGGATTCATTTACTTTATCTGATGACACACGAAGCCACACGGAAGCCAGTTACATTTAGCACTACCAAGTAGCCTAGTGTGTTACACGATTGGTAGTGCAATATGTGTAGCTAGGCTGCAAGCTGTATGATTTTAATCCACGCTACAGTAAGTGCAATGTACCAATCAAAAGGATGATCGAAAGTCACATGACATAAACCGCAACACTGCTGTCAAACCCCTGTCACCTAACTGACCAGAGCTTTGAGATACCATGTATGTTTTGAAATGGAAATAAACTACTAATAGATCACATTGGTTGCGAAGTTGGAAAATGTTTGCGTTGCATGGCCGAAAGCGAGCTTATTGAAGCTTACTTGGTAGTAGTACGTTGCAAAGTTAGATGCAAATGCAGCTTGATAGCTACATATCCTCGTTGTGTCATCAGAATTAGGCGAATGCCTATTGTACAACTACTTTACGAACATGAATATCACACAATCATATACATCAAGGCATCTTACGTCAGTATTTACGGGCTAAGGCATTTATTAGTGTTTTAAGAGGCGTTAGTATCCCTATAGCAGTTTCCTCTAATGTAAATACTGGAAGAGTAAACGTAGAAGCTATTCGGTGCCAAAAAATCATATAGCATTCCAACAACTACAGAAACATCAGTTTAGTGTCCAAAAGCAGTACAAACGGTCAAGAATTTGGTAGAAGAGAGAAGTCATAACAGTCTCATCAAAATAATTTGACAAAAAATGCTTGTAATGTTTGAAGAAACTAAATCTTCGAAGCATTACGTAACGTATTGCGTATATAAAATGTGTTTTAGTCTGATAAATATCTGTAGGGATGTTTTCAATTGGTCGTGTTTCACTTTCATATATAAACATACCTAGACATTTAAATATTCTAGAATTTATTCGTGTGCTTATTTTCGCCTAAGTTAACAAAACTTAGCATAAATTACTTACAACTTATTAGCTGCATGTATTTAATATTTTGTTTAAATCATTAGGCAGAAACTACCGAAAACAAGAAAACATCTTAAGATATAACTATTTGCAAACATTTTCCTTCTTTATGGTGGCCACGTTACCTCTTCACAGGGATTTTCGCCCCAAATCTATTTTCGAAAAGTTCGCTTAATAAATCTTAGGAACAATTTCACTGCGATCATGTCCGAAGCTCAGCAGACATGGAACGCTTTTTACAGCCGCTTGCCTACTGGGCCTTCAGATGATACATTCAGGGCTTCGGCTTTTTACCAAGAATCTACTCAGTCTTTGAAACAGGACATCAACCTGATGAAAATCATATTGAAAGTTAAAACGGTTGCCACAACAAATTTCAGTGCTGGCGCTTCACAGTCATTTATTAGAGCAACATCCAGTTGACCTATAAACTAAACCCTATCAGCACAATTATTAAATTGAAAGAAAGATCACCTGCAGTAACGAGAAAACTTGAAATAATGTACAACTACGTACGCTATTGAAATGCAGCAGGTCGATGTTTCAACCGTTTTGAATACTAATGATTTACACTAATATTCCTTTTGCAAATGTGTTTTTAATAATCATCATCGAACATGACATAAAGCATTTGGAATCGTATGAAAGTAAAGTACTTGTTAACAAGCACTAGGAGGAGGCTGTGATGACCAGACTAGCAACTGAGCTTCTGATCAGTTTATCACCAGTCAAACCCCTTAATTACTTCTTTAAAACGGCGTCTTTCAGTGCTGGCTTTATTCCAATCTCCAAAACAGTCTCAAAGCTAATGATTAATCTTGCAAAACATGTTTTTAAACCACAACAAAATTTAATTTTATCAATCTGGAACATTAAGCTGCCAATGAAATTACAGTGCGCAATTGAACGGGGTAATGAAGGCTAGATTTTTGGATTTGGGAATATACTTCGCAGGTTTTAACCTCATAATTACTTTTATTTAGTGTTCTATTGCTGCTATAAATTAGCAAAGTTCTTAAGTAAAATGTAACTCATTGACAGGAAGAGAAGAGGGTTTCCGGGGGGCTCCAAGAACATAACATAATCGTAAAATGTCAAAAGTATAGGCTGTTATCAGTACGAGATAGATGTCTTGGATATCTTTTTGAATTTGATAACATTCTCCTTCTTAACGAACGGACATAATCGACCAGTTCTCTGCCCGCTACAAATATCATTCCTAATTCTATTGGGTGGGACCAGGTTCCTACAGCAGAGGCTATTCCAAGCCCTCAAAGACAACCATGTAAGGGAGACAAACGACCCATTATTGGTAACCGGGCCCGCGCTTCGCTGCAAAAAGAAAGCATTTCCAGATATTGATCAAAGTACATAGTATATTCATCCAAAAAATCGTTTCAATATTTATGAATGCTATCACATGTTGTCCTCTCCAGCGAGGTAAATAACATACACAACACCAAAGTTACAGATACAGCTACAAACTGTGCATTTTAAAGAGGCAGATCATATAGCTTACCCTCTGTCATTATCTTGGTTGCTGGAGGCACTCGATGATCTTCCCATTTTCGGAGCAGACTTCGTTTTGACATGCCCACCAAATGATGACGATGGACGAGACACGCCAGCTTGTAGTAAATTTTTATCACTCTGTAACAGCTTCTGTTTCGATGCATCGAGCGCATGCATCAGACTACGATGAAAAACAGACGAAAAATCGAGTATAAATTGATCACGGTTGACTTTAAGACCAAGATGGGTTTTTTAGGAAGTTTCAGATTTTCTAAAAGTGAAATATTTGATCTATTGGGGAGGGGGAAAAGGATACAATGAAAGAAACACAAAGAATTCGAAGATGGACATGTCAGGCAGAAAACCTTAGGTAGCTTTCTGAGGACGTGAAGAGTAAATGTGACGAAACATGAAAATGAAATAAATAGAAGAAGAATCGACATTATGTGTTCTTCCAACACTTTGATCCTGGCTAAGGCAGTATTTGTACTCATTTTCCCTTATTGCACAACTATCATGGGTTGATGACATTAATAAACGGAGGGTGGGGCAAAGGACAATTATATATAAAGATATTTCAAAGGCAACTTCTTTCTCTTTCGGGATAACTTTCAAAGAATAAACACCATCTCCTGAATCCAGATGTTTTTATAGATACAAAGGCGGTTCCTTGAATACTACAATGGCCACACCCTTCAATGACAGAAAAAAAATTGCCTTTGACCTTCCAATGGTATTGTCACGTGTCCGGTCAAATCTGTAGAGAACACTCTGCACGGCTATAGGTCAATTATCATTCAGTTTGCTATCAAACAAAAGTAATGGTTTCTTTACCGCGCTTTTCTTCTATAACATACTTCCAACTATTCTTACAAAAAACCTCCTCCATGAAGGTTCATCGTGCGGATTATTTGTATATAAAAGGACTAGAGTAAAACATCTGCAGATCACCTGAGAGTAAAGAGCCCCAGACTGCAGACCACTACTTTAAAGTGCCAGTCGGGGTCGCCACTAGAAGAATATTCTGATCAACATTATAACAATATCATCCAAGATTTCTATTTCGAAGTTTTCCCATGACACGTGATTTTATCTGAAAAATCAACTATCCTGGACAATGGGAAATCTGGCCTTCATATCCAAAGTTGATTACAAGTAGACTTGTTTGCGTAATCGTGTTTAACAGTATAATTGATTTTAACCCGTTACTTTCCAAAAGGGTCTTAAATAACGCCACGAGGTTATATCCTCAATGTTTAAAGGTACCACGAAATCCTGATAGCTGCGGGAAACTAACAAATTAACGGAACAACTAACTGTCCAACAATCGTACCAAACAACTTAGTAACAACGGGAGGATAGAGGGAAGAATAAGAGGGTAAACAAGTTAGTAAGTTGGTTAGTTACTTAGTAAGTGCGGAAGTAGCCAAATCAACAAATTAAGTTAACCTATTTACCAACTACGTAAATAAACTGTAAGTAAACTAAATTCAAGAAACTCAAAACCGAAGTTCAAACAGATAAAAAACGTAAAACAAAACACTACATCATATTCCACTCCACTCGATTCTAATTAGTAGCTTTATCCATTGTATTACGGATGACTACTCTCTCGTTACAGAAAAACCAAAATATGGCCTCTACAAACGAAAGAGGCGAAAGTCTGACAACCTATAGTATGCAATAAAGGTTTTCTTTTTCTATGTACGCAGGATATTCTTTCAACACTCGATTCTTGTTATTCACATATGAGAGATCTTGTTGCAAAGGGGAAAATGTATCCCGGAAACTGTCTATTCTTTCAAAATTACCAAATAAGCAACTCAACTCTTGCATTTATTGAATCTTAGTTTATTATCTTCAGCGGTAAAAGTTACCTTTCTGCTCTGTCCTTGTAATGATCAGCAAAATGCCAGAACGCCCTACAAAAAAATACAAATGTCAGTACAGTAAAGCTGCATCAAAGTGTTCACGACGCGGTTACAGAAACTATGCTCTACACATATTTATCGTATTTCCTCGAAAATAGGCCGACCTTCGAAAATAAGCTGATTCGAAGATAGGCCGAGATATCTTAGTAGACACCACAAAATAGGCCGACCTCGAAAATAAGCCGAGAGGCAGTGAAGCCATTGCAGTGCACATCGTTTTCAACCAGTAGCAAAAACGGT
>JAAAKL020018831.1:0-10075 GCA_010016065.2 Carybdea cf. marsupialis auct. non (Linnaeus, 1758)
ATCCCAAGTAGTGGTCATTTCTGCATTACAACTTTCATTACAAGCTTCAAAGACTTATATCAACAAAGATATAACAGGAGACTTTTGATGTTGATGTTTGTAACGACTACATTTAACTACCCAAAATACACCACGATCAACTACGCTAGAAATGCAATATCCAACACACCTAGTACAGTTGCTAATTTGAAGGTATATAAAACAACGTCGAAGACCCTTGGTAGCCAGAATGTTTAGGTAGTTTCTGGATTGAGAAAGGAGTCAGACTGTGTTTTACCACCATACTGTATGACGTTTTTCTACAAATGGTCATTAGAGGATTCTTCAATTGGTTCAGCGGTGAAGTATCATTGCTCACTCTGGCTGGGCACTAGGCTACACTCGGAATCCAGTATGCCACCAAAAATAAGCATGACAGAGGCCTAAATCTATGTAACTTGGGCTGATAAAAACGTCTTGGTAGCAGGCACTACCAACGGGGTGAAGTATGCTTACACATCTGGCACAAAACATAATATGGAAGGTTTATGACAATAGAAATCGAGAGGACAAGTGTCTTGAGGGATGATGTCTGTTGCTATCATTCACTTCTCATTTCTGTTATCAAAACATTAAATACAGGCAACACCAACCTCCAAACCTTTCAGTGACAAGTAGTTGTATTCTTAAACACAAGAGACTTGACTACTGCATCAATAAAAAGAAAAGACTATGTATGATTGTACTACAACAGACTATTTCTTCTGATTACCTGGTGTATATCTGATCCAATCTTCACTTCTTCGAAGAATCCTGGGGCTGCTGAGGATGCTCGCAATGCTTCCCAAAGCTGGTATTTACTGGATCCCAAGTAAGAATTCCCTCTCCATGGGGGTATGCAATAATTTCGAAATACGTGTGGCTGTAAAACCACATGATTGACTAAAGTTGAAACTGCTGCTACCTAAAAGAGATAAAAAGCAACCAAAAATACTGTCCAGTACACTAAAACTAGTAACATTTATGAAAATATAATACTGTCAATGCAAACTTATTAGCTAGATCCAAGCATAAGACAAATTGCATTGTTGAAACACCCACCTGGCTTGCTTTCTTATTTATGAAATTACAGCAATCGACTACTTAAATTTGAATTAATCTGTAATATAGTCTATGTTGCCTTGGCAACAGTCACAGAATTGTACCACTGGTGAACAATACCATGTTACGATGAACTAATTAACTATTCAAGTGATTCCACGATGGACTTAACATGGCATTGTTAACATTTATTTTACTTGTTGCCTCCATTCCTTAAGATATTAAATAGTTTAACAAGAAATGTTATGTGGTGATTTCAAAAGTGGCTGGCAGACAGCCACAGCTCTGGTTACTTTGTCTGAAAGCAACTTTTGGCAGGCTACTTTGGTCCTTGCAGGTATGCAAAAATTCTAGATTTGTGTTGCTGTGGTCTAGTGGATACGTGCCCTGCATTCAGTTCAAGAGGATCCGGGTTCAAATCCCAGACTGGCCATTGATGATGTCAGGAAGGGCATCCGGTCTTAAAGTGCTCTATGCTCCAACAAGTCACATGTACATGGACACTGCCCTAGCCCCTGCAAAGGGGAGTGCACGGCATTAAAACTGCATCATTTGTCCAATAGGGCTTAACAAATTAGTTGTTCTCACTTAAAAACAATCTCACCTGAAAAATAATTCTCAGTACAATATACAATTGCTCAAAGTGTACGAAATACAAAATTGTCAACCCAACATCATATCACATATACGGTGATGGACCAAATAAAAAGAATCCTCAAATATTCAATGGCCAGTTTTCACACTTTGCTGCTGCAGATTGCAGGATCACAGTATGCAGAATGTTGTCAGTCAAACCCCTTCCTACAGGCATTCCACTTGCTCCATGAAGAGAACAAGACATGAGGTGCTCTGCAAGGGGCAGTACAGTGTTTAATTTAAACACAGCCTCGCCACCTACTGCAACAAGTCTACTCTCTACTCTTTAAACTTTTGAAATCACTGATTATGGACGTTTACTTCTACTTCAAGTTCCCTCAGTAGTTCTAGACAGAGAATGTTACACCATCAGCAACTTTTCTTATTGATTAACAGAGGTAAACAGGTAAACAGGTAAACAGGTAAACAGAGGTAAACAGGTCAAAGACAATTGTTGCACTAGCCTAATATATTTTTCTTTAATACACCTGTACTTATTTAATATTTTTGTACACTTGGTGATGTAACAGGGCTGTCAAGCCACATAACCTTGACTTGTTTGATATCATTTATATAGTAGCATATCATCACAAAAGCTGCTGCTGTATGTAACTTAATCAACACATAGTATGCAAGATTAGATCAACCTACTTTTGGTTTATCTTCCATTTTTGCTGTCTCAATCAAGGTAATATTATCACCAACTTCTTGCCTGAAATATGAATATAAAAATGTGATCATGAAAACCAGCAACTGTTTTGTGCACCATTATGTACATAATAAAAAAGAAAATGTGAGAGGTCATCACAGTGAACAATAAAATCTTTGCATTTCTGTAGTGATGTGGAGAGGTGTGGTGACTCATAGTTGTCATTAGTACTGTAGCATAGACAATACCGTAGAAATGTAAACTGATTGCCTATAACATCATTTCCTAATTATTGTTCCTTTTTCATTGTAAAATATATTCATCTTTCTTGTAAATCACCAGTTACTGCATACATTCGACTTGACTTCAACTTAGTGCGGTTCATAGGGATTTTTGTTGTCTGACTTAGGCCACTACATGTATTTAACAGCTAATGCTGCCATTACTGCCACAAAGTCATAATCATAGGAGATCTAAACATCCTCCTATAGAGGCATACCTTGCCATTTACCATAACATGAAAATTTAATTGAATAAATTTAACAGTATGCATTGTACAATGTGAAGATCTCTTTGCTTTGCTAACAAGATTTTCAAGCATGCATCATCTTTCAATGATCTCTATAGTCATTTATGGACAACAGTTATCTTCATTTGCTTCTATCTTTCAAAGATTGTGAACTTTTAAGTATGTACCTTTATGTACCAAATTATCAAGGAGACGGAAGGAAAGGAGCTGAGAAAGCCTTCACCATGGAATCAGGATGGCAAAACATGCAGAGAGGGTTGGAGATTCTTTCATTATTGGCAGAGCAAGAACATTGACTGGAACAGATAGACAAAATTGGTATTATAGAAATAAAGAATAACAGAAATACATTACTTTAATATCCTCTCAAAGTAATCTGTGTCATAAAAGGCATGGCTCAGAAACAACTTTCCAGCACCAACAACTTTGTTTCTTGTGAAAATTTCTTCTCCAAGACGATAATAAAGATACTGTGCATCATCAAGGGTCACTCCTTTTACTCCAATTAGAAACCCAAGAACAGCACCAGTGCTAGTACCAACTATTATGTCAAACATCTTGTGAATTTCTTGGTTACATAATTCCTCGATCTTCTTCAAAATCTCAATTGCAATAACACCCCTAAAATTTAATGAGAAATACATACATTCACACAAATGCAAATATGTATAAATACTACAGGTTACACACTCTTCTTCTCTATCCCGTAAAAGTTATTGAAGGTTGTTGGGGCACTGTGGTACTCTGACAAGTAACATCTCTCCACACCTCTCTGTCCTCTGCTGATAGTAGGGTCTGTTCTGATGTGAGTCTTGTCCATCTGTAAATGTTGTCACACCATTTCTTGTGTTGTTGACCTCTTCTTCTTTTACTGCTCATTGTGCCCTATAGTATGGTTTTACTAATGCAGCTTCATCTTGTAATATGCTCAAACCAATGCAACTCTCCTTGACCATGTCAGTTATAAAGGGTACTACCTCTACCCACACACCCCTTACACCCCCATATAAATAGATAAAAGTATGTAAGCATAGTTGAAATTAAGAGCAGAAAAAGAAGCACATGGCAAGTGATTAGGGGTTTCTTGTACCCTTTTTCTACTTGTTTCCCAATGTTTATCAAGCGTATACATATAATGTTTACCATTATTTTTAAATATGTTGTTTCACAGTTCTAAAAGGTATGCAATGTATTATGCAAATTTAAAATGTATTGAAAAAAATTTGTATGTTTGGGAGATTTATAATACTTATACACATAGGTGATTGCTGGCTACTTTAGTCACTATAAATTGCATTTTTAATGGGGCATTGAAGCATGTTGAGCTAATACATTTCTAAATTGCTAATATAAAATAAATATATTAAAACCTATAATACCAAAGCTCAAGATACACATTAAAAGTATAAAAATCTCTAGCTGGCTATTACCTTACCAATGGCACTCAGGTAAACCCTAAGTATACTCTTAAAGCTTCACCCTATTTTAACTGAGCTTATTGTTACAGTCCTATATTCAGGAAGGGCACATTCAAACCAACCTCAATAAAACTGGAAGAAAAAGGTTGATATTACTTCACATAGTTATAGTCCAACTGTGATGTGGAAATTGAGCTGATACTAGCACTTTGTTGATATAATGTGAGCAATTTTTTGGTTAAATTCCAAAACTTTGTGATAGTACAGAGGCAAGCATAATTAAAGAACCATAAGTATGTCAAAGAGATAGCATTTAACCACCCAATATGTTTCTACAAGGTTGTTGTAAATGATCATCTATCAAAAATAATGTCAACACATCCAAAACCCTTTTTTTTTTTACAATTTTTATTATATCATCATATTACTTATTATATATATTTAGTTTTTAGTAATGGAACATTAATGTAATTTACACTTTCCATCCCCATAAAGAGCTCATATCATTTCCTTTATTATCTAGCTATTAGAAATGCTCCTAGTAGATGCCAAATGGAAATAATTGGCTGAATCCTCATGATATATTGATCCACCTTGAGTACTGGTACTAAAGGTTAACTAAATCTTGGGCATACGAGGGTTACATAAAAATGGGTTTCCTGGTCACAAAACCAATTATTAAACCTGCATTTAGAAATAAAACAACTAGGCTTAATAAAACCATGATCAATACACAAACTATAGTTTTTGTGACCAGTGCTACCTAGTGCCACATTTTCAACCTGGTAACTATCTTGTAGTTAATCTCAAATTAATTTTGTGGTGTCAGAACTAAATTAATGGAATAGAGGTTGACCTACAGTGCCTGCAAAATCAGTTTTACTTCGTGATAAATTTTCTCCTAGACGTTTCTTATATGTGAAGAGGGTTTGGTTTTTAAGTCTTTGGAGTGCAAAGTTTAACAGCATGACAACAGACATACTGATTAAAATGAGGTCATAATGGTTTTGTGATACCATGTCCTTGATTACAGTGTCTCTCCAGTTCCATGTAATTGATAGTGTGTAATTTTCTGATTCATTGATATTCAACACTTTCTGTGTTGAGTTTTCCTTATTTGAATAGTTCAAAGATCTACAATTTCTGCATTACCGGTAGTCCTTTGAACAGCCTTGTAGGCCTATATAATGGCTTTTTTCGTTTCTGTGTATCAATAATAAACAAGAATCACTCAAAACTTTGAAATTGACTAGATGTAGAAGATTATATTTTGCGCACAATTACAACAGATGAAAAACACCCCAAAATTTGTTCCATATCAAAGTCTTACCTTGTCCCTCCACCATCTATAGACAGGATCCGAAGCCCTTTTCCTTTAACTGGATCAGACCACCCCAATAGAGTCAGTGCCACTCTTGCATTTCTCTTTACTTCAACGTCAATAGCATTCTCTCGAATATTCAATAGCACCTTCAGGCCACTGTCCTGAAGGCTCAGTGTACGAGCCAATGGGTATTTTTTTAAGTGTTCTGTTAATTCCTTCAAGCGTCTGGCACAGTCTTCTGAATTATATCCCGAATTAGCTAGTTGAGTAAGGAGAGTTCCAGTTCCACTTTGGATACTAGCAACCGAGCTAGTTACTGGGCTTCCTTCTGTTGTAGAAACATTTGGCACCGAAAATCCAAGGACATGTAATAAGTTCCTCCTTTTAATAACAGAACCAAAACTAGTATTTGTGCTAATTTTAGGAGAACATGGCGTGTGTCTGTTGTCAATAAAACATGCACCAGAATCTGCATATTTCTTGTATTTACCGTCAATGGCGACATGCGATGGTTTGTAACAGGAGTACTTTGAACTGTTACATTTCCAGCGACGTTTTGGTTTCAGCGAAGACGTTGCGATAGCGCTAGTGAATGTCATCGTCCGCTTTGCATTGTTATGAAGAATTGCACTACTCAGAGATTCCATTTGCTATCACACACTAGTCCTGTTAACCCAAAAGTGAGTTCATCAATCCAAACAAATCAACAAACATATTCTTTTGGAATGCCACTCACAACAACTCATCTACATAGGATTAAACATGCTCAATAACGAATAACAGTATCCGCGTAAATTCCGAGTGTGTTTATTCTTTTTGTACATACTTTGGTGTGACAGCTCCCTTTTGCTGTTGATGATGACGTAAGGAAGGGGAGCTCCCCTAAAATGGCTACTGGCAGTAGCGAAATTGTGCGTGACGTCCACAGAGAGGACAAGCTGTGTCTTCTCTGTGGTGACGTCCTAATAGTAAGAAAAGCACATTTTCGTCATAATTTTGCACAAACTGTACCCTCAATATTGTTAAAGATATTCAGTTAAGACTTGAGGATGATATCGTAAACACGTTTGCCGCTTTGCTCACTTTACGTTGGCAATATACCTATTAAAACCTTATAATTTGAACCCACCCCACAGCTTTACGAAGTGTGCAAAATTAAGTGCCTTAAAACCCACCATAAAATGTATATAGTAAAGTGTTCTCGTATGCTAATAACTTCTGCCTCTTCAGTAGAAATGAAAACCCTGAGGTTATGGTAAGGTTGAAAAAATTCAACTCCCTATGTGATTGGTTATAGATAATAAATCCAGCATTCACCTCGGGTCGGCAGCGATGTGGATACAACTAAATCCCTCCTGTTTACCAATCGCAACAATAAAAGGGATAAGCAAAAATCTTATAATTTTAGGGAAGGAGGTGTAGTAAATGAATGCAAACACCGATACGCTAAAATCTCTATGATGAAAAATGGTGGAACCGGGGAATCGAACCCACGGTCTCTGTAGTTGCGTAATGTACGATGTTTTCCCACTAAGCTGTGGCTCCTTATTAACGAAAGAGAGAAATTTGGGTTGTCTATTGTTTTATATTGTGTCAATATACAGCCCCCTGCTAGAGGTGAAGGCATGAGGCCCTATCGGTTGTGTGTCTCTTTTAGCTTACCCGACTCCAGTGCAGTATGGCATGATTTGCATGAGTCATGGGATAGAGAGAGAGAGTGTGTGCTTGAGTTTTCTGAGTAAATGCTTCATCTTGTGTTTACAGGAGAATGTTCTTGTCTTGGGTGACAATTTGTGTTCACTGAAGGGAGACATCGGTGTTATAAATTCTCCTCTGCCATGCATGCACCTCTTGGTACCCACTGTTGAATCAAAAATTGAAAAAGGAGATCCAGATGGCACAAAATAAACGCAATCGCTTTTGTCTTAATTTGCACGACCGAGCCCGTGTATGTGTTCAGGAACGCAAGGACATAAATTGGTAACCAACGAAAAAAGATTGAAGCAATTTATAGGTGCTGTTCCTGTTAAAATGTTTCAAAAGCTGAAAGCGATCGGCTCGTGATGGGTCTTGTTGACTGGTAGATGCAAATGCTTGCTGTACTAATTTGGTCGCTTAACTAGATCAATGTAGCTACCAAACGTCCTCTTATACTGCACTGTTGTCAATAATTTCCAAATTCGTTTGTCAGTAGGAATAACAATGAATGAGGGAAGGAATAAAGGAATCCAACTGCCAAGGACATAATAGAGATGAAGCAAGAGAAATGGCACCTGTATTTCGAGCAATGAGAAAATAATGTGTATTCTCTGAAATAGGGGTGAGAATGTTTTGGAAATTAAAACTGACTGCAAGTAGATTTGGGGTCGGAAGGTAGCCAGAACAACATTTTTCGTCCACAAATGCCCACTAACATTATAATATAGAAGTAAGATTATAACGACAGGTGTAGATGTGGTGGCAAATGGGGGACAAAGGCATACATACACACATGCATGCATGCATACATGCATACATGCATACATACATACATACTTACATGCATGCGTGCATGCATGCATACAGCAGTGTACGCAAGGGCATATATACAGCAATACGCATAAAGACATAAACCTGTTGTAAAAGTTCAACCAGTTCAACAATGGAAACCTAAATTCAAGACGTTGATGTTGGTGAAAGGTTTCCAGAAGGGCAACCAAGGAAGACATTGTAGAGTGTGGAAGGGTGATTGAAAAAAATCTAAACATGCCGTCGTCCCGCTCATTCAAACTTCATTGTCTTTTTTTTTCTTTCGTCTACTATTTGAATACTATGGCGAAGTCGTACGAATAAACAGGACTGCTTGTATTGTACTCAAATCAAATGGTTCGACCGAAGTCGAGGGCGACCCGAAGGCTCCCTTTTCGTATGGCTTCTACCCGAAGGCAGGGAGGGGCGCCACTCCTCTTCCCTGTGTTTCCACAATTTGACCCCAGTATGAACTGGTTCCTGTATTGTACTACTATTGTGAAAGTAAATAAAAAACTCCTGGAGTTTAGTAATATGGTAGGAAAAAAATTATTCTCACCTCGAAATCTCACTGGAGTTATTCTGGCAATGCAGAATAATTTATCTTGTTCAAAAATGGTAATCAGAATGATTCCGGAGCGCATTTTCCTCCAGTTCATCAGCAAGTCTTGGGGTTAGCTCCCCCAATTTGTTTGTTCCTGATCAAATGGCTGAATGAGGTGTCATTGGCAGGTCGTACGGCCTGCTACTATGATGTTTTATTGATATCAACTTTGAGTAGTGTTGAAAGAAACCACAAATCATTATGTATAGGGATGGTTAAGACAAGGAAATATGATATCCCATTGATAAGATATTTTTAAGCATCCGAGTTAGCATCAAAATTTAAATTGCTGTCTGTAGCAGGCACTTGTTAGCTGGCACCGCCCTTGGTCACACGCCTCTATTTCATCCTTGAACACTGTGTTTAGGAGTAACAAAGATTTGAATTAAAGAGGGCTTCGTATAACTGTTGCAGTTGGTTTCTTTGGCCTCTTTAGAAGCAAAGAGCTGACCAGCAATATAGAGGCCTCTATATCGCTTGAGCTGGCCTATACAGCTGATGCAATAACAAAGGATGTAACCAATATCAGTCGAACCAATTATTGGTGGCAAAAGCTGACTGGGTTTTTTTGTCCAAAGAGTAGGCGCCCAAGTCGACCTAAGAACTCTATGGACAGCAAGATTTGCTTGAGCGTGCTAAGGTTCCTCTGCCTTGCTTGTGCGTTAGCAGTATCAGCCGTTGTGTTATATCTCCTGCAACACCAGTAACCATAATCCTTAGGGCTTCACCTTTAGCAATGAAAGCTTGAAGAAATTTATTACTTAGATGCGCTCAGAGGTAAACATCTCTCTCTGTTAAACTGGCATACTGTTGTAATAGAGTATTGATTGAATAATTGAGTTTTACTCCTTTCACATCCTCAAAAGCAAACAACACAAAAGGTCGACAAAAGATTCCGTCTTTCGCAAGAGAGTAAGAAAATACACTAAATTGCCCTCTGAAGTGCTGCAGTCCAAGATATTTTTCTCTTTACTCTGTCACAATCTTTTCTTGTACCATATAATACCATATGGCCATTGAAACCTTCAGGAGTGGCCATTGAGTATAGAGTAGGCGCAATTTTTCAGCGTGCAATGCTAGTACCAGATGTTTGATCGGGAATTGGTACAAAATTTGAGGCCGTCGCCAATCATGCAGTCTGTGCATCGTCTTTAGCAACTTCTAATATGTGATAGTAAAAAATGAGTCCTTTGGCTTCTTCGTTCAACATCGAACGGAGAGCAGACACTCTAACTCACTGATAATGTCTACAGTCTTTAAACGTTCGTTCCCATAGTAACGCATTTTTGTTTATAAATGATAGTCATTGCTTTTTGTGATCACTTGT